>JAPDNY010000897.1:0-22488 GCA_029375565.1 Gekko gecko | reverse complement strand
TGAAAAGTACTGAGACTTACTAGTGATTTCAGCTCTCACATACTTTATTAGATGAAGAACAAGACAACCGAGCCGGCTCGCAGGCCGGCTTTTATTCCCAAGTGACCCACACCCCAAACACACACACACCCGGTGATTCGCTATTTACATTGATTGGATTAACTCCTGCTCCTCCATTGGAGGGGAGTCAGGATCCACTAGTCCATTGTCCTTCGGGGCGAAGCTCAGGCCCTTCGCCTGGCCACATGGTGGACCGGTTAGAACCAGTCCAAGCACATGGCTGTCCAGAGCCCATGTTCTCCAGTGGATACATTACACCCCTCCCCCTTGGTCTGATAAACACCCGCACACATAGTCTTTCAAATAGATGGGGGGCCGCCGCTCTCGCGTGGAGCGATGGGGCTCTGGCATGGGGGAACTGACAGCCTCCCGGGCGGCTGTGGGGACTGGTGGCCGCTCTGGTGTTGGTGGGGCTGGGCTCACCATCTCGGCCGGTGTGTCATTTGCGGTGGCTGTCAGTCTGGAGTTGAAGTCCCCCGGGATTTCTGCTGGTGCGTCCGCCTCCGCGTCTGGTTGAGCTGGCTCGTCCCACTCCTCCCCCTCATCCGGCTCCAGGGGTAGCACCCGGCGACGTAGCTGATCGATGTAGTGATGCAGGATCTGGCCGTCTTCCACCGAGACTTCGTAGGACCGGGGGCCACGGACCCGGACTACTCGGGCGGGAATCCACGGGGGCCCTCTCGCGTAGTTCCGTGCGTACACCGGGTCCTCTGGAAAGAACCCTCGCGCCGCCGCTGGCGTTTCCGTGCAGGGCTCCCGCTCTGGCACTCGATCGGGATGTAACCGGTCCAGCCTGGTGGTGAGGCGTCGGCCCATCAATAGTTCCGCCGGGCTCCGGCCGGTTGTCGCATGGGGCGTCGTTCTCTGGCCGAACAGGAAGTGTGCCAGCCTGAAGTCCCAGTCCGTTCCTTCGGTCCGACGGAGCACCTCTTTGGCCGTCCGCACCATGCGTTCGGCTTGGCCATTGGTGGCGGGGTGGAACAGGGCCGACCTGATGTGGCGAATCCCGTGCTGGCGGGTGAACTCCTGGAACTCCCCGGACGTGAAGGCCGTCCCGTTGTCGGTGACCAGGGTGTCGGGGAGTCCGTGCGAGCTGAAAATCCGCCACATCGCTCGGATGGCCGCCCGGGAGGAGGTGGATGGTACCGGCTCTACTTCTAGCCGCTTACTGTAGGCGTCTACAAGTATAAAAAACAGCTGCCCCTGGAACGGGCCCGCAAAGTCGAGGTGCAGGCGCGACCAGGGGCAGTGAGAGGATTCCCAGGCCCTGTCTGGGGCCGTCGGGGGTGCGGGTCGGGAGGCCTGGCAGGGTTGACACCTTTTTACAATGTCCTCAATATCCCGGTCCCAACCCTGGCCACCAGACATACCCCCGCGCCAGAGCCTTCATCCTGACTACCCCAGGGTGGTGCTCATGAAGGTCCCTCAGTACCCGTTCCTGTAGTGGTTTCGGAATGACCACCCTGCCTCCCCACATTAGGCACCCCTTATAGGTCGACAGCTCATCGCGCCTTGTGACAAAAGGCGCAAACTCCGGGTCTTGTCTAGCTGTCGGCCATCCCCTCCCACCCAGTTCAAAACCCGACAGAGAACCCTGTTGCGGCCCGTGAGGCGGGCCACCTCCTTGACATGTACTGGGCGATCGGGCAGCGATTCTAGGAGTGCGATGACGTGGGCGGGGGCCGGGTCTGGGTCCGTTGCGGGCAGTGGGAGGCGGCTGAGCGCGTCCGCGTGACCCATGGCCTTTCCCGGGTGGTGGGTGAGGGTGTAAGAGTACCCCGCCAGGAATATGGACCAGCGGAGAACCCTGGGCGAGACCATCTGCGGCGTCTGTCGATCGGGCGCAAGGAGGCCCAGGAGAGGCTTGTGGTCTGTAAGGATCTCGAACGGGCGGCCATAGAGATAATGGTGGAATTTTTAACCCCCGCCACTATCGCTAGTGCCTCCTTGTCTATCTGCGCGTAATTACGCTCCGCAGAAGACAGGGTCCGAGAATAGTAGGCGACCGGAACCTCCCGGCCATCCGGCAACCGATGCCCCAACACCGCCCCCACCCCGTAGGGCGATGCATCACACGCCAGAACCACAGGTAAAGCCTCACAGAAGTGGTGCAGCACCCCGTTGGAGACCAACAAGTCTTTTACCGCCTGGAAAGCTGCCGCATGCTCCGGCTTCCAGGCCCACGGCGCCTCCTTGTCCAGCAGCTGGTGGAGGGGTTCAGCCACCGTTGCCTTTTGGGGCAGAAACGCGTGGTAAAAATTCAAGAGGCCCAGGAAGGCCTGGAGTTCCGGCTTGGACGTGGGGACCGGGGCTTGTGTGATCGCCCTAATTTTCTCGTCTGTGGGGTGGATGCCTTGTGCATCGACTGCGAACCCCAGGAATTCGATGCGGGGCACACCCAGGAGGCATTTCTCCTTCTTCACCTTGAGGCCAGCCTCGTTGAACCTCTGCAGGACCTGACGCAGCCGTTCGGTGAAGGCGGTGGAGTCCGGTGCCGCGATGATGACATCATCTAAAAAGGGCTGGACCCCTGGAATTCCTTTCAGAAGGGAATCCATGAAGGATTGAAAAATCCCTGGCGCCACTGAAACCCCAAACTGCAGTCTATTGACCCGGAAAGCCCCCTTGTGGGTGGCGATGGTTTGCGCTTCCGCAGCGGCCGTGTCCACTGGCAGCTGCTGGTAAGCCTGCGCCAGGTCCAATTTGCCGAAAACTTTGGCCCCCGTCAGGGAGGCCAGGACATGGCTCACTACCGGGACCGGATAGGCATGGTCCTGCAGAGCCTTATTTATGGTGCATTTGTAATCTGCACAAATGCGTATAGCTCCATTCGGTTTAATTGGCGTTACAATGGGGGTTTCCCAGCGCGCTGACGCGACCGGTTCCAGCACGCCTTGGGCGACCAGGCGGTCGAGCTCGGCCTCTATTTTTCCCCGCATGGCTAGGGGCGGGGGCCGTGCCTTTATGCGGATGGGTCGTACGTTAGGGTCCAGATCTAGCGAAATCGGGGTCCCATTGTACCTCCCCAGGGTCCCATCGAATACTTTGGGGAACTCCCGGCAAACTGCCTCCCAGTCAGCGGTCCCGAGGTGGTTTACTCCTGCTATTTGGAGTCCCAAAGAGCCAAACCACGACAGTCCCAGGAGGCTTGAGAGGCGCCCCTCCACAACCAGCAGGTCCAGCAAGCCCGAGAACCCTTTAAATCGGACTTGAAACTTGCCCCAGCCACGGACTGCCACTGGGTTTTTGTTAAAGTCCGTCAGTTTCAACCCCCGTGGCTTGTGCAGTCGGGGTCCCCCTTGGGGCATAGTGTTTTAAGGGTCTCCGCGGAAATTATAGAGAACGAGGACCCTGAGTCTATTTCCATTTGGCAGGGGGACCCCTCTATTTGGACAGTCACTTGCACCTTGTCCGGGCTTTCAGGGGGCAAGTTACATACCGTCTGCCGGCGCTGTGTCGTCACGGTGTGCAGGCTTGCGGCGTCCAGCTGGGCAGTGGATCCCAGGCGCTTGCCCTTGGAGCAGCAGACTCGGGCGAGGTGTCCGGCCTTGTTGCAGGTCCTGCAGACGGCGTCCCGGAAACAGCAGGTCCAGCGCTCGTGAGCGTCGCCACAGCTGGCACAGGCAGATGCGTTGGGCTGGTTTGGTGGTGCAGGGGATCCCCTGTTGCGTTGGGTGCGTGGCTGTGATCGGCGGTTCACCTGTAGGACCTCCTCATCGTTCGAGTCATCCGAGGGGCCGGAGTCCTGGAGGCGATGGACCGTCTTAGGCCGGCGATCTGCGTGGGACTTCTCGTAGGCGGCCGCTTCTTGGATGGCGGCCTCCAGAGTGAGGTCGTCCCGGCTGATGAGCCTGCGGCGCAGCTTCGCCTCCTTCAGCCCCACCAAGAACTGGTTTAGGAGGGTATCTGCGAGGCTGGGGAAGGCACACCTTGTGGCTGCGCGGCGTAGTCCGGCCAGGAATTCCGGAGATGTTTCGTCGGGGCCCTGCATTCTCGCGAAGAACTCCATTCGTTCCGCGAACTTGGTGGGCTTTGGTGCCAAGTGGTCAGTAAACGCCTTGACCAGCATGTCGTAGGTGGCGGCCGCGTCTTTCGGCAGGAGGGGTTCACCAGGTCCTTCAGGAGGAGGTGTGCCTCGATGCCGCAGTAGCGCAGGAGATAGGCCTTCTTCGTACCTGCATCCGTGATGCCATGGATCTCGAAGTGACGCTCCAGCGTCTCGATCCAGGTCTCCCAGTGTGCGGGACGAGAGATGTCGAAGGCGGGGAAGCTCTCGTTGCTAGCGGCCATGGTGCTCACCCGTGGAGGTCGCGGTTCAGGCGTAGAGTTGGCGGCGTTGGAAGCGAGGCTGCTCTCGGGGTCAGCGGTGCTAGGGAGCGGTGCGGTGCCCAGGAACCGAAGAGGTGGACACGAAGCTCGGCGGCGGCGTTCGGTGCTTTCGGCGTTGGAGCGGTCAGCGGTGCTCGTCTCGTGGTCGTTGTTCATGGAGGGAGTTGGCATCCCATCCTCGTCGCCAGTGAAAAGTACTGAGACTTACTAGTGATTTCAGCTCTCACATACTTTATTAGATGAAGAACAAGACAACCGAGCCGGCTCGCAGGCCGGCTTTTATTCCCAAGTGACCCACACCCCAAACACACACACACACGGTGATTCGCTATTTACATTGATTGGATTAACTCCTGCTCCTCCATTGGAGGGAGTCAGGATCCACTAGTCCATTGTCCTTCGGGGCGAAGCTCAGGCCCTTCGCCTGGCCACATGATGGACCGGTTAGAACCAGTCCAAGCACATGGCTGTCCAGAGCCCATGTTCTCCAGTGGATACATTACAGTAAGGAAAAGAGCCAGCAAAATCTGTCCATGGCCTCCAGCCTTTGACAAGGGTCATCGAAAAATGTTAGAAATCTCTTCTTTTCAAACTGTAACTCTGCTGCCATCTGTTTGATTTCATTTAGAATATTTATATGATGCTTTTCTCCTGGAGTGCAGGACTCACAGTGGCTTACCAACATCAAAGGCACAGAAATCCAAGATGAGTACAATCACTTAAAATTCCAATACATCAAATGTTCCCTCTAAGCTGTGGGGTCTTGTGAGCAAAAATTCTACTTTGTGAGCTACTGGCATTAAAGTTGTGAGCGAGCCCTTTGGTTACCGCATCAATTAGTTTACTCTGGAGCCATCCTTCCTGAGCTAAGACAAAAATGTGTGAGCCGGAGGCTAAAAAGCTGTGAGCTAGCTCACACTAACTCAGCTTAGAGGGAACAGTAATCAAAACACGTTCAACACAACAATTCAAAATAGGAGAAAAATACCGCACACTTGTGATCTGCAGGCCAGGGTGGTAAGTAGCTTCTTTCTTCCCAGTCCCAGGTTTTTACATCATCTCTAGGCAGGGGCAGAGTTCCAGCTCGGTAGGTGGAATGAGAAGCAGGCAGTCTGCAGGCCAAGATGGTGTAAGAAAAAGTTGCATTTGATGTTTCTCACTGAATTCATTGTTGTATGTTTCCTACCCCCGCTATGCGCTTGCGTAGGTATGCAGGCAGAAACGTGGGAGCTTCTTCCCTGCCGCTTCTCCTTATCACGGTGGCCTTGAATGTAGGCTTTGGGCTATTCTTGTGTAGCTGAGAATTTTCCAGTCCTGGGAAGGCAAGGGGAGGGGGGAGTAGTCTCCCGCTCATAAAGTATTTCTCCCGCCGGGAGTTCCCGCGCGAGTGCTCAAGTTCTGTTTGCTAGGCGCTTCATTGCATCACACTATAAGTTAGCTTGCTTTGCTTTGCCCCCTATTCCTGACAATGACCTCCTACTGTGGGTTTATAGCAAGATAATCCAATAAACCTTTCTTTGTGCAAGAATGACTGGATCTACTTGATTTTCAAAACCTGACAGAAATTGTCAGGAATCATCATCATTCCCACTACCGTCAGTTTCCGCCGTCTACCAAGATGAGCGGAGGCGGAGTACGGGAGCCACGGGAGCAGCTGCGGCGGCTACCAGTCCAGGAGCCACAGGCGCAGCGACAGTATCAACTACTCCAGGGGCCACGGGGACTGCAGCAGCGACGGCCACTACAGGAGCCACAGGCGCAGCGGCGGCGGCCGCTACCTTAGGGGGCACGGTTCCTGTCACCACTGTGGCGGCTGCAGTGGTCACCCTCCCGACCACCACTATTGTGCCGGTGACTACCACCACAGTTTTGATCGCACCAGCATCACAATCGGGAGCCGGAGTGTTGACCCCGCCAGTACTAAGCACATTGGGGGTTCAGTACGCTCTCCCAGTCTATAGCCCGGCCGGGCACCTGCCGTCTCAAGGAGGAGCGCTTCCCCCGAACCTATGTGCCCGGAGTCCCAACGCCATGGGATAAAGGGGTGACCTATCGTAGGTCACGCGATTGGTCAAAGAACCTGTTGGATACTACCCAGTCGACATGGACTTTGCCGGGGAGCCAAAGCCGAGACAGTTTGATTGATCCCAGAGGCAGTTTTGGACTTCCCCAGGGGAGAGTACCTCGAGGTTCTCCCAGAACTGGGTCGGGGCCAGATACCGACGCTCGCATGGACTCTATCCAAGAGGACACCCGACGTCTGGTGAAGGACATGAGCAAGCTAATGCAATCCCTACCACAGATGATGGACCAAGCTATTCGGGCGCATCCGCTGACACAGCCTAGACCAGCACCAGCCCCGGCGCCACCGTTGATACCGGGACGACCACCTCCTCCTCCTCCGGGCCCGAGGCCAGGCCAACCAGCACCTCCGGGTCCAGGACCGGCTCAACCAGCACCTCCGGGTCCAGGACCGGGCCAGCCGGCACCAGCTCCGCCTCCACCAGTCGGGCCAGCACCAGGTCCAGGGCCAGGCCAACCAGGGCCACTCCAGCCGCCTGCTGCACCTCCGCCCCAACCACCGGCTCCAGTCCCTCTTATGCAGCCGATCCCGGTTATGGCTCAGGCCCCCCCAGTAATCCGACCTAAGGATATGCTTGAAATCACATTTGATGGAGATCCAGAGACTGTGTCTTTTTTCATATTGCAAGTCGGAAAATTTGTCCAAAGATGGGGCCATGTTTTCCCAGATGAAGAACAGCAGGTGGAGTTTATCGCATCCAGATTCCGAGGGAGTGCGACAAGCTGGTATGTTGCTCTCCATGATCTGGAGGCTGCGGAGCTGGGGAATGTAGATGACTTCATGTGGGCTTTGAGAAACCGCTTCGAGGATTCGGGGCGGCGGAAAAGGCAGAAGCTTTCCTTCGTACCTTCAGACAAGGTAAACTCTCAGTGCGAGAGTATTCCAGGGAGTATCAAAGGCATGCTGTGAAAATTCGGGATTGGACTGATGCGGTTCTGGCCCAACAATATCGAATGGGTCTAGCAGTAGACATCCGCAATAACATCCTCAGCTCTCAGCAGCCTCGCACCCTCCAAGGTTGGATGGAGGAAGCCGAGAAGGCCGAGAGTTGTCTACACATGATGAAACTGGACTCATCGTTCGGTTACCACCGTCCGAGTTCGACGGCGGGCCAAGCCAAGTCCAAACCGGCAACCACCCCAAGTGGAATGAGGGATCAGCGTATGCGGCAGGGACTCTGCCTGCGGTGTGGGGAAAAGGGACACTTCGCAGCTGCTTGCCCGAAAGGAGACCCCAATCGGGCCCTACAACAAGAAGAACCCAGAAGATGGATGAACCCCACCCCGAAGAAAGGCACAGCAAAACCACGCAACCCACGGGCCCTTTTCGCGGGGCCGGACCAACTGGATAACTTCTTGCTGGAGGAAGAGAATGAGGTGCAGGGAAATGAAATGGTCCTGTTTGTGAATGGCGCTACACAACAGGACCCAACACCTGAGGCGCCTAAACTGGTGAGCAATTACCCCTCTCTCTTCTTTGTGACTGTCCTAGTAATGAACCCAGCAATGATGACCCACATTCGGGTTCGAGCCCTCATTGACTCGGGGTGTGGGAGGGACCTCATAAACCCGTCTATGGTGGTAGGGCTGGAGGCAGCCGTGGTCAACCTGAAAGACCCAATAACTTTTACACAGATGGATGGGTCTCCAATGAAAGAACCATGCCGATTTGAGACTGTCCCGTTAAGAATAGGCATTGGTGCCCACTGGGAGCTACGTTCATTTGTGATAGCTCCTCAAGCCCAATTTCCCTTAGTATTGGGTAGCCCTTGGTTGCATGGACACAACCCTTACATTCTATGGGAAGAGGGGGATGTTCAATTTATCTCACCGAAATGTGCAGAACACAAATGGGACCCAGGGTGGGGGAACCTTCCCTGCAATGAACCTCCACGCGCTTGCTTAGCAATGGAGGACCTGAACCGCATCCCTAGGGATTACCAGTATTTGACTAGAGTTTTTGAGGAGGAGGAGGCGGATGAACTACCCCCCATCGCAACTCTGACTGTGCTATTGAAATTCTTCCGGGGCAGAAATTGCCAAAAGGGAAAATTTATGCCATGAGTCCTGGTGAGAAGCAAGAACTGCGCCGCTTTATTGATAAAAATCTGGCTCGTGGATTTATCAGGCCAGCGTCGTCCCCGTTCGCAGCACCTGTATTGTTTTGTAAAAAGAAAGATGGGGGGCTCAGACTCTGCACGGATTACCGGGGTCTTAACGCAGTGTCTGCAACCAATGCCTACCCAATGCCCCTCATCAAAGACTTATTGGCAGAGGTGGCAAAAGGGAAAGTGTTCTCTAAACTGGATTTGAGAGATGCCTATTTTCGAGTTCGCATCAGAGAAGGGGATGAGTACAAAACTGCATTTAATACCCCGCTGGGGCAATTTGAATATCGGGTGATGCCATTCGGTTTACAAGGGGCACCAGGGGTCTTCATGAACTTAATCAATGAGGTCCTACACCCCTACTTATTCAAGGGGTGGTCGTTTACTTGGATGATATCTTGGTCTATACCCCAGACCTAAAATCCCACACCATACTCATGCGAAAAGTACTGGAAAGGCTTTTAGACAACAAACTATTCGTGAAACTGTCAAAGTGTGAATTTCATCAGGAATGTATTGACTTTCTGGGGTACCGCATATCCTCTGAGGGGTTGGAAATGGACCCAAAGAAGGTCCAGGATGTTGTAATGTGGGAGCCCCCAAAAACCAGATGACAGCTCCAAAGTTTTCTCGGTTTCGCCAACTTTTACCATCAATTCTTACCCCATTTTGCCCAAGTTGCCCTTCCCCTTACCGAACTTCTAAAGACTAAGGGGAAGGGATCCAAGGCTTCAATGCCGGGGCCCCTTTGAACTGGACGCCTCAGTGTCAATATGCATTTGATCAATTAAAACGGCTGTTCACGTCTGAGCCAATACTAGCACACCCCGATGAGACAAAGAAATTTGTGGTCCAAGTTGACGCATCAGATACTGCTATGGGTGGGGTGATTTTACAAGAGAACGCGCAGGGACAGCTACAACCCCTAGCTTATGTATCAAGAAAATTCAATGATACCGAAAGGTTCTGGCCCATTTGGGATAAGGAAGCTGCATCTATACGTTTAGCATTAATCACATGGAGACACTGGTTAGAGGGTTCCCAAGTACCGTTTGAAATATGGACTGATCATAAAAACCTTGAGGTACTGCGGAAACCCCGAAATTTAAATGCTAAACAATTTAGGTGGGCTGAGTTCTTCTCCAAGTTTCAATTTACTCTTCACCACTTTCCAGGGAAGGCTAATCACCTGGCGGATGCTCTTTCCCGTCTTCCCCAACATTTCAGTAAGAGGGTGGAGGTACAAGAGTCTATGTTTACCCCAGAACAACTGGTTGGTGCAGTTGTAACCACAAAGCCAAACGAACCTCAGAGAATCTTATCCAAACCTTACCCTGGGAGAAACAATTTCTCACTGACATCACCCCGCAAGAAACAAGTGAGTTGCAAGGCAGGGATGATGTGAGATGTGATCCAAACGGTTGCTGGTTTAAGGGGAATAAGATGTTTGTCCCTGCAGCCACTCGATCCCAAATGTTGCAAACAGTTCATGACTCAAAATCTGCAGGGCACTTCGGATATGTGAAATCCTTAAAACTTCTGCAGCGTGGGTTCTGGTGGCCCCGAATGAAACAGGATCTATCACTCTATATACAGTCATGCCCAACATGCAACCGTTGTAAAAACCGACCGGGGAAACCTCCAGGTCTCCTACAGCCTCTCCCCACCCCGACCCGACCCTGGGAAGTAATTTCGATGGACTTTATCACTGATCTTCCCCCTTCTAGACAGATGACGGTCATTTGGGTGGTGGTAGACTTGTTCTCAAAGCAAGCGCATTTTATACCGTTCCCCGGTTTGCCAACTGCCAGGGCTTTGGCTAAGGCATTCCTTCAACACATTGCCAGACTACATACATTACCACTGAAAATAATATCCGATAGGGAAGTCAATTTGTTTCTAAATTGTGGTCGGAATTGATGACCCTCATGGGTATTGAACGTGCTCTCAGTACTGCCTATCACCCTGAAACTGATGGGCAAACGGAGAGAGTAAACCAGACATTGGAGCAATACCTGAGATGTTTTTCTAATTATCAACAAGACAATTGGGTTGATTTACTGCCATTAGCGGAGTTTGCATACAACAATTCATGGCACGCTTCAACGAAGATGTCACCATTCAAAGCGGCCATGGGTTATGACAGCCCCCCTCTCCCCTTCTTGCAACCGGGGGAAGGGGTGGGGAAAGCTTCAGTATGGTGTAAAACTTTTCGCGAGTCTTGGCCCCTAATTATTGAGACTTTGAATGAAGCCAAGGCACAGTACAAGAAACAAGCAGATAAAAAAAGGGCAGGGGGATGGAATCTGAAACCAGGGGACTCTGTCTATCTATCTACGAAAAACTTAAAGTTGCAGCAACAGTCCAGAAAACTGGCTTGGAAATTTGTTGGTCCTTTCAAGGTGTTAAGATGTATAAATCCAGTGACTGTTCAGCTAGATCTGCCTAAGTCTCTTAAAGCTATACATCCAATTTTCCATTACAGCCTCCTCAAACCTGCGTTACCCCCGACTAAATGGCAAACTACGATGCCGGAGCCTCCCCCCTCTGATGATTGATGATGAGGAACACTACGAGATTGCGGATATCCTTGACTCTAAGATTTTACGTGGACAACTTCTGTACCTGATCCAATGGGTACATTTCGGGCCCCAACATAAAGAATGGGTGAAAGTTTCAGATATCAATGCACCTGAACACTTGCGAAACTTTCACAATCGATACCCTCACAAACCCGGGGGCCCACGTTCTCTCCTTCCTAAGTGGCGGGTGGGTGGTGTTTTGGGAAGGGCAGAATGTAAGAAAAAGTTGCATTTGATGTTTCTCACTGAATTCATTGTTGTATGTTTCCTACCCCCGCTATGCGCTTGCGTAGGTATGCAGGCAGAAACGTGGGAGCTTCTTCCCTGCCGCTTCTCCTTATCACGGTGGCCTTGAATGTAGGCTTTGGGCTATTCTTGTGTAGCTGAGAATTTTCCAGTCCTGGGAAGGCAAGGGGAGGGGGGAGTGGTCTCCCGCTCATAAAGTATTTCTCCCGCCGGGAGTTCCCGCGCGAGTGCTCAAGTTCTATTTGCTAGGCGCTTCATTGCATCACACTATAAGTTAGCTTGCTTTGCTTTGCCCCCTATTCCTGACAATGACCTCCTACTGTGGGTTTATAGCAAGATAATCCAATAAACCTTTCTTTGTGCAAGAATGACTGGATCTACTTGATTTTCAAAACCTGACAGATGGTAAGCAGCCTCTTCCTTCTCAGCCCCAGTTCTCAGCCCCAGTTTCCATTTTACATAAAGAAATTGCCACATCTTTCATGTGTCATAGCTATGCCAGAATTTCATGAACTTCAAAATTATGTCCTGGTCAAATTGATCATAGCAGCTATCCGAGCAAGACAGCAGACATTCTGCCTGCCACACATGTGCAGCTGAGTCATCCACCAAGCTAGAATATGGTACACATTTGGTATATACAAGTAAAGGGTAAATACGGCTTCATTATATAACAGTATACTGCACACTTTAGTACAGTGTTACATGTATCAAGAACAGAGATGAGGCTAACAAACAAGCAAACAAGCACTCTGCCCATGCTTTTTTAATGATACAATCATTAAACTCCATGTCCAGCGAAGCGGCCTGTGACAGAATCCCAGCAATTAACTGTTGTTTATTAGGCAGTTATTTATTTTGGTCAATAGGTGGCAGTGTCTACAATATAACATTAGTCAGATAGATATTCATGCTGATACTTGTGTCTGTTATATCAGTTTATTCTCATAACTAGGATTAGAAACACATTTCATTTTGTTGGTGCAGTTCTGTTGATGGTATAAATTAAATTGATCCTTTAGTAAGTTGAAGGATATATAGCTTTATTTCTCAGGCACTGTGTATTAATTTAATTGAAGTTCTTTCCCTATTTCAATCTAAACATGGGGAGGAGGGGAATCTCTGGTTACCTTAGGGCAAAAGAAAAGAAAAGAAAAAAGAAAAGAAAAGATCTTCAAAGTTTACTTGTAGCACAGTCCACATTTGGTACTGGTTGCTTAAATAATACATATTATTAGGGATGCTGCAAATGCATACGCTGGAACAAATGTGATTGACATTTGAACTTACTGTATTCAAACGGCTCATTTATCTCTGTCTTAAGCCCCTCACTGGATTTTCCTTGATATTTTTGCTTAAAGTTCAAACAGAACACCATGTTGAGCAAGTTTGCACATTGGAAATAGCTGCTTCTTCAAGTTTCTCTGCATAAATTGCTTTGCAGGGTCAAGAGAGGCTCTGTTGAGGTAAAGCTACCCTTGTAACTTAGGTGTTGCAGTTTGGGGTAGCTTTCTCACATCACAGTCAGCTTCCAGTGTACCAGGAAGGCATGCAGCAGCAGGATAACTTTTGGATAGATTTGCTTGGATGAGGGATAAGGTTTGGACAGCGACGGGAAGGATGGGGGACACAGGCTACAAGGGAAATCTGTTGCACCTGGGAGAGCCCTGGGAGGAGAAAGGAAGGCAAAATCCTGCCCCATACTCCTTACCTCAGGAGTGGATCAATCCTAGTAACTACAGCTTGCAGTCATTCAAGGAAGTGGGGACTGTGGTGCGTGCAATCATCTTCTTGGTTATTGGAATCATGCATGTCCCAGGGTCATGGCTGGGTCATACACAGTGCTGTCCTAGGCAGACGTACCCAGAATCCTACTCAAGTCTTTTCAGTGGGGCTTGAACCCAGGAAAGTGTTCGTAGGATTGTAGTGTAAATTGATCTCCCTATTTGTGCCTGCAGTCAGGATACATCTCAATAAAAACTGGATTTGAGAGTATAGCAATAACTTTACGCCCCATGGCCTCAAAACACCTTTCTTTGTTAGCTAAATGTGTTTTTACAATAACAATTTGGTTGATGAGGACGCAGTATTAAAAACACTAATACCACCCCCCAACTGGCCTGGAGTAGGGTTGCCAACTGGCTAGGAGAAAGTGTCCTGCCCCTGTAACAGAGGCTTAATAGGGGGAAATGGGCAGTTGAGATTATGCGTGACATGAAGGTAAATAATATCTCCTATTTATTGCAGATCAAACTGCCATTAAAGAGACAAGTAGAGAGACCAGTTTAAAAACTGTCAATCTTAACAGTAGCATGTACCACAATTCATTTTTCATTGTCCACATTTCAATGTGTGTCAAGAAGGACCGAGAGTAAAATGTCAGAAAATAGTGTAAAAATGGGATATAAAGGAGAGTGAAAGAAACACCAGCTATGAAAATGGACAAAATGAAAAGGATCACAGCAACAGCATACAAAAACAAAAAAAGAGTAGCAGAAAAAGGAAGCTTCAAGTATCACATACTGGCCGTAGGGGAAGTAAACTCTGGGGGGTTTTTTACAGATGTCATTGGGACAGAATGGGGACAAATGCTAACAGTTCCAAATGTTCCAGACTTGTCTAATAAGCAAAGTGTGTTAGAGTACTCATATTTTTCATGGCTTTTCAGCTGTCTGACACAAGTGCATTTTTAGATTTGTCAGTACTAAAATGTTTTCATTCACAGCATTCTATTTATATCACCGGTAATCTTTGAACGACATTCTTAAATATTATGTTGATTGGAGGATGGAACTGAGCCCTACAGTTTTCTCAGTACTGCCCCTATCCTCCCACTTGTAATTGTTTTAGACCTATTTATGCTAAACCTGAGGTTTATATTGGTTGGAAAAGCCAAGCTGTGGTTTCCATAGCAACAGCTCGCACAGCACACACGTATGGAAATCCTAATGTTGCTGGAATGACTTTTTTGACCACCAACAGAGAAAATGGTGGGTTTCCCTCATGCTGGAAAAGGGCTGTTTACATGACACTGAAAAGATGGTTTTGATAGTCTGGTTTACGTCCTCTCCACATCCTTTTTGGAATTCAGCAGGTACGGGGTAGGGAAACTTTTATCAAGAAGATTATTTTATATCAGTTTTCTAATATTTAATAGTATGTCAATACATGAAGCAGACAGAAACCAGGATATTAGATTGAAATTGCACAAGAAATTCCAATCAGCGACAGAAGGAACCAATAGAAAGCATATGGCATGCTTCTGGTACTGCCTTGTTGATCCTTCCCCGTTATTCTGGTGCCATCAAGCTTCAGAATATATTGCAACAAAAATTATCTGCAGCTTTGTACCATTATAAGTCCATCAACTTCAATGGACTTAAAGGATGTAACTCTGATGAGGAGTTCACTAATAAAGCACTGAAAAGAATCCTGAAAATTCAGAAATGCTGGTGATTTGCTTCTGAATTAAATAATTTATAACATTTGAAAATGCCGGCGGAAGTTTGTAAATATTTGGTGTTCTTTTGTCCTGCTTGCTGATCTTGTTTCTATTCAACTAGGGCAGGGCAGCACTGAGGATGAAAGGAGGGGAAGAGAAGACGTCTGCAGATTTCTGTCATGCCATAAGTATGAGATTGCCCATGTGATGGGAGGGACAGTGGGTGTGGGTGTGCTGGCCCCATCCCTGACTCCATGCAATCACCTGATTGTCTGCAAACTTTGACCATGTAAAGGATGTAGTCACACATATACACACACACCCATGATTAGTGAGGCTTCCTGCCGGACATTGCTGATCACAGGGAGGAAGATAGATCAAGGTGGGTAGCCATGTTAGTCTGTCTGTAGCTGTAGAAAAGAGTAAGAGTCCAGTAGCACCTTAAAGACTGTAAATGCGACCAAAAAAGGGGAGAAAAACACAACCCTACATGAGAAAGGCAACCAAAAAGGTTCAGACAAAGACAAAGAAACTAAAATATAGCTACACATAGTGCTATACATGCAAAAGTGCTAAAATATAATTTAAAAACCACTATTCTATGGTTCTGCATATGAGTACCTAATATAAAGACAAATGTCAAATCATATAAATACAGGTTAAAAAGCACAAATTATATCCATATACAAGAACCAATATGCAACATGTTTCGGCTAAAAGCCTTCCTCAGTGGTAAAATGCAAACTGAGCACTTGATAAATTGAATATACATTAAACTCATCATACACAGAATGGATCTAAAATGAATGGGGGAGGAGAAAAATAATAATCTACATGTCTGTTAAGCAACATTTTTTTAAATTAAAACTAAATATTTGTAAATATATGAAACTGGGGTAACTACCTTACTCACACTGAACCCATGGAATAAGTGGTGATAAATATTTTTGGGATGCAACATGGGCAAATCATCAAGATGTACAATATCTGATATGCCCATGGATCTAAGATTCACATAAAGCATATGACTAAACAACTGCAAATTTAAAAGTCTCCTAAATTTTAGAAAAAAACTGGGAGGGGACCCTAAATGGTGCAATATTTACCTACTTAGGCCCAATCTGCAGTGCCCAAAGTTCCAATGGAGGGCTCAGGTACAAATAGAAAAGAATCGACACTATGGTAGTCAGGCCTGTAGACAGAAATTTTTTTGAGGGATGAGTACAGTGGTGGTCAGCCCATCATTATTTATTTACTTTATTATTTATACTTTATTAGTTATTTACCAGTTTTCTAGTTGAGACTCAGGGTGGATTATATGGTATAGAGCATGGTATAAAACAGCATGAGAGGTCTAACCAATGCAATAGGATTAGGCTTATAAAAAATTTCAAAAATGCAAAAAGAAAAAAAAAGTCAAACATGCTATGTCAAGCAATGCAGAAAATGGAATTACAAAAAAATGAAAACAATGCTCTAAGAGCATGGTAGAACATATAACAAATCAAGAATATACAACGTACACTGTGGCATAGACTACAGTCCTGATCTGTATAAACTTTATGAAAATGCCCCCCAGCAATTGTTTACATAGTTTGCAGAATTAAAGAAGTGTGAGAGAGCCTTCTTCCAGTTACTAAAACCTGAAACTGTAAATTCAGTCTTCTTTTCTCTGTAGATCACTAACTCAAGACTTCTAACGGTGCCACCCAACAAATGGTAAAGATCAGCACCTGCCCATACACACATATGTTGCACTACATTGGTCAGACCTGAAGTATTGTGTGAAGTTTTAGAGTCCTCACTTCAAAAAGGATGTGGACAGAATGGAACAGGTGCAGAGGAGAGTGAAGAGGATGATCAGAGGCCTGGAGACCAAGCCCTGTGAGGAAAGGCTGAGGGACTTGGGAGTGTTTAGTCTGGAGAAAAGGAGGCTGAGGGGGGACATGATTGCTCTCTTGAAATATTTGACGGGCTGCCACTTCGAGGAGGGCAGGGAGCTGTCCTGTTGGCAGCAGAGGATAGGACTCACAGTCATGGGTTTAAATTAGGGGCGGGAAGGTACCGGCTGGATATTAAGAAAAACTTTTGCATGCTAAGAGTTGTGCAACAGTGGAATCAGCTGTCTAGGAAGGTGATAAGCTCCCCTCACTTGCAGTTTTTCAGCAGCAGCTGGACAAACACTTGTCAGGGATGTTCTAGGCTGATCCTGCATTGAGCAGAGGTTTGTACTTGGTGGCCTGTATGGCCTCTTCCAACTCTATGATTCTATAAGGTAAAGACCACAATCAGAACAATTGCCACATGGAGAGTAACCTTTTTGACTGTGCCCATCCCCAGCCAGGGTATTGTCTGAAGTATGTTCTTTAAGTGTACTCCTGACCAGCATATCTTTAAGATTTTTAGCCCACTTGAAGGTGAACAGAGGTTTTGATCTACATCTAGGGATATCAGACAAAAGGTAACAGTATTTTTCAGTTATATTCCTCACACCAGTAATAGTGCCATCATAAATTAACAGAATGATTATCCTGTCTGTTATTCAGTCTGTTATTATGAATCTTAGGTGTCAATAAGGATTCCTTTGGTGTGTTCTGAGCTTTATAAAAGGTTTGTTTGAGAATTTTGGAAGAATATCCTGTACTCTTTAATTTTTCCATAAAGATGTTGGCTTGTTTATAAAAATTTATATCATGGCTGCAATTTCTTCTAATCCTTAACATCTGAGAAAAAAATAACTCTTCCTTCCAGTGATAAGGATGGAAACTATGACCTGCTAAAAAGAGTTAGCATCCATGGGTTTTCTGAAAACATCAGTATGTTAATTCAATACCTTCCTTTTTAATCAAAACATCTACAGAATTAATCCTAGACCTGTCATATATCATTTCAAATCTGATACTGTGATATATTGTGTTAATATACTGCCCAAACTGGATAAGGAGCTCCTCTGAACCTTTCAAATGATGAAAATATCATCCAAAAACCCCATATGTGTTCCCAAAATCCTTGCATTCTGCAGATAGCTATCTTCTGGTTGTCCCTGCCCAAAAGATGCCTGTTAAGTATGATACTTAACTTGATTTCAGCAAAGTGATTCAGCTTTATTCAGCAACAGCTGAAAGTCAACCAGAACAGCAAAACCACAGATCAACAGATGACAGAGAAACAGTGGAGCTTGGCTCGTTTTTAAACGTTCCTGGCTAATGTAGCCACGCACTATTTACAAATAAGTAACCAATAAGACTACACGGATAAGAACCAATAAGGTTCGTTCCCCCCAAGAGTTTGAGGTTTGTCCTGATAGGACGGTGTTTCTTAGACCACCAGTCAGAAAGGCTGGATTACGATCTTTGTCTAGGCACGAAGCTTAACATGGACTCTCAATGGGCAGATTACACTTTGCTGAATACATTACATTGCCCACCTAGCATCAACCAGGGCCAGGGCTTTCTCGGCCCTGGCCCCAGCCTGGTGGAACACACTTCCTATTGAGATCAGGGCCCTGAAAGACAGTTTCTCAGGGCCTGAAAAATGGAGCTGTTCCACCAGGCCTTTGGTTGAGGCAGCAGGCATCCACCAGCTGGCCTCCCTGTCGCTGCTGCCTGAGATCATTATAGCTCTGTGCTGGCCCATTCATTTTCTGGCTATAAGAACTGAAACTGAATATACTGCACTGCCCACGTTAAATGTTTTAAACTGGTTTTATTGTATTGATTTAATATTACTATTTATTATCTGACTGAGTTATTTAAAGATTGTATTGAATTTATTGTTGTGAGCTGCCCTGAGCCCACTTGCGGGAAGGACAAGATATAAATCGAAATAATAAATAAATTTTATATTGGATGATGCTGTCCCTATAGATATTATTATCCCCCTGGAGCATGAAGGCATTTTGTAATCTGTCCATGAACAAGTTTGCTTATTCTGGGGCAAATTCACACCCCATGACTATACCTGAGATTTGCCAAATGAATTGTTCTTGAAACTGGGGGGGAAATCTTCATCAAACATAACTTAGCCAAATGGCTTTTAGCAGAAACACATTTGAAATTGGTTCTTGAATATGAATATAATTTGTGCCCTTAGACATTTGTCTTTATATTAGGATTAGAAAATCATAAGCAGAATGATAGGACTGTGGGGTTTTTAAATGATATTTTAGCGGTTTTGAATGCACCCTAAAGACTAACAAAATTTGTTGGTAGGGTATGAACTTTCCTGAGTCACTGCTCACCAATTTTGTTAGTCTTTAAAGTGCTACTGGATTCTTACTCTTTTCTACTGCTACAGGGAGGAAGAGTTCACATGGCCACTTCCTCCATGCTGTTACCCCTGCAGGTAACCAGTCAAATACTCAGAGGCAGGAGGTTGGTCCTGTGAACTCCCTCTGCATTCAATGAATACGTGGGTGTATTGCAACTGCGAAGTAGTCGGTGTATTAAAAATAACTTTTAAAAAGACAAATAATGAAGGTTGGTGTGCTATTCTTTCCAGCTAGTTAGTAATATCATTCAAATCAGCAATGTATCCCTAAATCAGCAATTTTTCAGTTTTCCATTTTTTAACTCATCCACCTTAAATGTTGCAATATTCACAACTATGTTCATCAAGAGCATACTACTTAGGTACTTCACGAGACTGAAATATCTGGGAGAACCCAGATGGAGTTTTGAAATTACAGCTTATTCAATTTATGCCTTTTAGCATTATCCACACCTGATTTAATTATGCTTTCTTTTAACCAACATGTAATGTTAGCCTGGACCCAATGTAACTGAATTTATGTGTTTCTTAGCTGATTTTTGTTTTATGTAATGCTAGACTGGAGGCATATATGTGTCAGTGAGTGTGTCTCAGTCTGACTATGTCCACTTGAAGGTTGTGTAAAGACAAGCTACAACAAGCAGATGAGTCTGTTCCATTGTTTGCAGTGAACACAAGCTACAAAAAATAGAAATGTAGGGTTTCCCCCCAGCTTATGGGGAACACAAAGGGGGCATTGTACATGTGACTGCCTCCCCCACCTCTGCCTTTCTACCACTAGTGAGTTAGTGTGAGCTAGCTCAGTTTTTTAGCCTCCGGCTCACACACCTTTGTCTTAGCTCAGGAAGGATGGCTCCAGAGCAAACTAATTTATGCAGTAGCCAAATCACTCACTCACAACTTTAATGCCAATAGCTCACAAAGTAGAATTTTTGCTCACATGACTCCACAGTTTAGAAGGAGCATTGGCTGTTGTACTGGCAAACTTTGGCCAAATTACTGAAAATGCCCTGGATCAGCTGCCACCAAACCTTCAGAATCAACCAATTCCAACACTCTGATAAATGCAAATGGAGAAGTTTTCACCAGACAAGTCTGGAATAGAGTTGTTCTCCCAAGAAAACCATTCCCCCCACCCACCTGGATCTGGCTGATTTCCTCCCCTGTCCCTCGAAAGGAGGAGGGGGCAGACCATACTGGGCCTGAGACACGAAGGGGAATAAAATCAGCAAAGGAGCAGAATCTTTTTCACCTCCTGTTAGCATTGTCCAATTCGAATTATATCAGCTGCAACCAAAGCTGACCTGGGTATGTACAGAGGAGTGCCTGTGTATGAGTGTGTTGCTTTCGAATTTCCCTGGTGAGCTTAAAAAAACATTACTCTTGTATTTAAGAACTAAATGCCTGGTTTTCTCTCGGTCTCCCTTCCTCACATATGGGTGGGGTTGCCAACCTCCAGGTGGTAGCTGGAGATTTCCTGGGATTACAACTGATCTCCAGGTAAGAGAGATCAGCTCACCTGGAGAAAATGGCCACTTTGTAAGGTGGACTATATGACATTATACCCTGTTGAAGTCCCTCCCCTCCCCAAATGTCCACCCTCTCCAGGCTCCACCCCCCAAAATCTGTAGGTATTTCCCTACCCGAAACTGGCAATCCTACCTATGGGAAAAGCCCTGCTGGCTCAGAATAGATTTTGGGGGAGGTCTGCTCATCCCTTTTTGTTGATTTGCCCTGCACCTTGGCTCATGGTGCCCTGCGTATCTCCTATGTGTTCCTTTGCTAACAGTTACTGTTAGAATCAAAGAGTGTACTCACTGAGCTGAGTGAAACATACAAGAATGCACACTAGCATATTAGGATTTATTAGTCAATGTAAGAAAGACAGAAATCCAATAAAGAGAAGACAGGATCCCAGCCATAAGCTGGCAGGGCCATTTATACCTGGGCAGAGGGGAGGGGGAGAAGGATGATTTTGGACAACTGGGCCCAGCACTGGTTGTCAGCCAGTCAGCTCCCAGGCGGCTTCCTGCAGCCTTCCCCATAGATCAGCCCATCATGAAATGGGTGGAGCATGCAGAACTCTGGGATGCAGGCTTGTCCTGGCACATAGCTCAGAGTGAAAGGAGCAGCCTGAAGAGGTGTTTCTCTCTTGGCTCAGAGGGCATCTCATTTGCACCCATTGCTAAAACGGAGGGTGAAAGTGCAATCTGCCAACATTTCTTTTATCTGCTACTCCTGGCTGATCCTGCTCTACCGCTGGAGAAGAGGAGGCCTGAAGCACAAGGCACCATGAGGTTAAGTATCCTGTGACGGGGCAGAGGTCGGGGTGTGTGTGTGCGTGTGTGTGTTGGGGGGTGCATTAGCTAGCAAGCAGCTTAGCTTACCTGGTTCCACTGCCAAATCAAAGGAAACTGTAATACACATACGAAGAATGTACTCAGTGGGCTGTTAGAATGAGTGAAACATACAAGTCTGCTCACTAGCATATTAGGACTTACCGGAGGATGTAAGAAAGACAGAAATCCAATAAAGAGAACAATCTGTTTAATCAGTGGAGGTAATAAACTGTCATTCCTATAGAGTTTAAATGAACCCATTGGTTTAAAACAACACACTAGTCTAGCAGTAACTATTGAACTCTCCGTGATGTACTAACTAGTAATGGATTATGCAGTCTGGTATTACTTCCTATAAATAAGTAATTTACACTTAGTGTCCTCTCTCTGGGCAAAAGTCTCCAGGGGCTTTCAGTTAGCAGGATATCAGAGACAAATGCACTTATGTGCCCTCAAAAATCAACAAATAGATTTTTGCATGATGGGGAATGTTGTTTTACGGTACATTTAGAAGTCTGTGTACATACTGTCAGGGGGAAATATTACCATACTAGCAATATTGTTAATACATTATAAGACAGAATTCTTTTTTTAAGGAACAAACAGTTTGAATGTTATCAGTGGAGAAGACAAGAAGCGGGGGGAGAGAAGACACGAGTCCAAAACATTTGAGCCAGGGGTGTCAAACATAAGGCCCAGGGCCACTAACTGCCCCATCCAGGGCTTTATCCAGCCCACGAGCAACTGATGTGAGGGAAGGAACAGGAGGCTGCTGGTGAGTGGGCAGAGCCGCTCCAATTGTGGCTTCAGCACAATGGAACAACCTTGTCTGCAGTAATCAAGCAGAACCCTTTGCTTCAGTGGCAGCCTCACTGGTAAGTTGGGATCAACCATAGAGGCATTCATGCCCGCTCAGGGTTCCAAATTGAGATCACACACCTCTCTGCTTGGCCTGAAGCTCTGGCGATGCTGTTCCAGATGGCTGTGAAGATTGGTCTTTGCATGTGGCTAGCGCCACCACCATATTCGTG
>JAPDNY010000896.1:0-22520 GCA_029375565.1 Gekko gecko | reverse complement strand
GCAGAAGGGCCCGGGTGGGCCGGGCCCGCCATTTGCGGGGACGGGCGGGGACGGCGAGGTCGCTGGCCAGGAAGGGGCGGGGGGCCGGGTGCGTGACCGGAAAAGAAAGACGCACCTCCCCCCCCTTCCCTAGCCAATAGAGGGCAGGGGGTGGTCAGGGAGGGGGAGGCATTAAAAGGGGAAGGGAAGCTGCTCCCCCTCCCCACTCGACCACGAGGCGAGCCCGGTTGAAAGAAGCCATTGTCACTTACAGGTAAGGCTTCCTCCTCCCTCGCCTCTTCCCCCCCGGCATCCTGCCCGCGACCGCCGGGCGCTCCCGGCGGCCGGGTGCGGCTGCCGCGGCTGGGCCCGGCCATCGGCAGCGGGTCCAGGGGCACTCAGGCACTCCTCGCCGCACCCGCGCTGGGCCTCCGGCGGGGGGAGGGGGGGGAATGGGCCTGCCTCCCCCCGCTCGCGCCGAGGGGCACAGAACGGCAGCCGCCCACGCGAGCGGCATCTGCGTGGGCCGCTCCGGGGCCTACCGCGGCATTCCCGGGTCGGGGACGGGAGGGAGGCCGGCCCACCCCTCCCGGTCCGCGCGGGCCTACCTCGGGCCCGGCCCGGCCGCCGGGCCGAAGACGGGGGGGTGGGGCGCGGCCGCCGCCTCCCCGGCCCGCAGACTGCGGCCGCAGACACGTCCCGGCCGCGGGCCGACAACGGAGGGGGGGGGCTTCATGCGCGGCTCTCGGAGCCGGGCGGGGGACGGCTCCGGGGCGCGCATTAGGGGAGGAGAGAAAAGAATTGGATGCGTTCATCAGATCTGGATAGGATGAAAAGATTTATTATGGGGGGTGCCATAGTACTTCCCTTTCAGTTGGTAGAAGAGAAGCATAATATTGATGATGATGTGGGCAAGGGAAGAGGCAGTCTTCCAATGAACACACAGGTGTGCAATTTAAGATGGCGGTAAAGATAATCCCTTTGTGGAAATAGTAGCAATATCCTTCTTGTCTCCTAGGTGATGTATTAATATTATAAGGGCTGGGGCAGTTTTATGACAATACGTATGGTCTCTTGGTCTAAATATACTGCATCAGATGTTTCCAACAATGACTCACTCATGTGAACTGACAAACCAAGAAATTGCTCTGGATATCTGGGCCCTAGAAAACCCTGGCCAGAGAGACAGTTTTGTGTCACGTAACCAGTAAAACGGGAGCTGCGGTGGCTCAAGTGGTTAAGACGCTGAATTGCAGGCTGTGGAAGGTCAGTAGTTAGCAGTTCAAGACCCGGGTGCCGCATGACGGGGTGAGCTCCTGTCTCTAGTTCCAGCTCCTGCCAACCTAGCAGTTCGAAAGCAAGAAATTGCAAGTAGATAAATAGGTACCACTTCGGTGGGAAGGTAACAGCGTTCTGTGCACCTTTGTGTTTAGTCATGCTGGCCACATGACCATGGAAACGTCTTTGGACAGCGCTGGCTCTTCGGCATTGAAACGGAGATGAGCACCGCAACCCTAGAGTCGGATTCGACTGGCTTTCGAGCAAGGGAACCTTTCCCTTTACCTTTAACCAGTAAAACAGTATCATATAAGCAAATACCATAACTTATAAGTGCACCTTCTAGCAGCTGCCTCCCATTAGAGGCTATAATTTAACACGCATCTCACATTGAAACTGTAAATGTTGGGCTCAGTTAGGTACACCTAAATTGTTTAAATGTGCAGAAAGAAAAAAAAAAAAAAAAAAAAAGAACACCATGGAGTGATGCTGTCTTCCACATCAGGCTATCCGCCTTGGGGGGAGGGTTCACCTCACCTCAGAGTGAGCACTGGTCAGTAATTGGATGGGAGACCACAAAGTCCGGGGTCACTATGGAGAGGCAGGCAATGGCAGACCACCTCTGTTCAGCTCTCCGCCTCGAAAACCCCATAGGGTTTGGGCTTACTTGCAGCTGAGCGTCATTCTCAGGTCACATTTATGGCGCGCTCCGGCCGCTCGCACATGCCTTCTAGCCATTGGGGGCGGGAAAAGGGAACTGGGGGGTTTTAACGTGTTGTGTTTTGGTGTCCTGAGCAGGTATGAGGCCCCCATCACGCAGCACACGGCGCACGGGCACTGCGGCTGGGGTAACACCCCGGTCAGCACCCAAGGGGCGAGCTCGGCCCGCAGCAGTCGGGCAACTGGTGGGAGCGACGGCAAAAAGGAAGGCGGTCCCGCGCGGCGCAGATGGGTCTGAAGGTGTTGCGGAGCTCGCCGACACCATGCGGGGCCTTCAGCAGGCTTTTGATCAACTCTCGGAAAAGGTGGCCAAGATGAGCCAGGAGCCGGCGGCCAAACGAACCCGGAAGGCTGGGGCAGAGGGAAGCTTAGCCCGGCAGCGAGGGGGGGCTTCCTCCAGCTCGGCCAGTCATCGGGCTTCACGGCCTGCAGCACGCACCGCAGACGGGGGTCATGGGAGGGGTAGCTCGGGCTCCTCCGCGCACTCACGAGACGAGGCAGAGGGCACGGGCTCCTCAGGTGAGGGTGCGACTGCAGGGCGAAGTGCACAGCCGCCGAGCGATTACTGGGCAGCAGCGGCCCATGTGCCAGGGCTGCCAGGATGGGCCATACACCGCAGGGCGCTGGCGGCACAAGCCAGGCAGAAAGCCGGGCGGGGCCCTGGGGTGGTATGGGATAACGTTGACGTCTCTGACCCTTCTACAATCCTATCCACGTACTTGAATGGAGAGGAGCCGCCGGGGCTCCATTTATCTGAGGAACTGAGGGACAGCATTCTGGACGGGTATTACGTTAATGTCTTCACGTTGCTTCACAAACGGGGGGCGGAGGCCCGCACGGTGAAATCTGACAAGAGGGAGAAGAAGGAGAAGACCGAGGAAGCGGAGCGCACCTTCCTCAACTGGGTGTCCGGTTACCTGGTGTATGCGGGGGTTGTCGCCACCGCGTACCCGGACAGGGGCTGGCACCTGCTCAACCACATGAGCAACGTGGTCGAGGCGAGGGTCTTGGCTGGCGAAGGGCCGGCTATAGATTACGACGAGACCTGCCGTAAACTGGCGTCACTCAATGACAGGGCTCGATGGGACTTGCTGCAGGACAAGGTTTGGCTCAGGGAGGTCGGCCCATGCATCAAAGGAAAAGGGGAGGTAAAGACAGATCGCTGGGCCGTGCGCAAGGAACGGGCGCGGGGGTCTGCTGGGAATATAATCAGGGCCGGTGTCGCCGGGCACGGTGCAAGTTCCACCATAGCTGCGAGGTGTGCGGGGGCGGGCACGGGCGGGTGTATTGCCCACGGTCCGCCGGCACCCAGCAGCCCTTTCGGGGTGGAAAACCCTTCTCCGGTGGTGCCAACACAAAAGGGGAGGGGGTCATCAGGCACCGCAGCCCCTTCTGCTTCCAGACGTTAGTGCTCCACAGGACTGGTGGTCATTGGCGGCCACCCCGGTTCGGGTGGATGCCCTGAGACCCCTCTTGGCGCAATACCCCTCGAGGGGAGGCCGGGCAATATATCCTGGATGGGTTCACGAAGGGTTTCCCCATTCCCGCCTGCGGCCCGCGCATAGCTACTGATTCCAACAACCTGAAGTCAGCCAGGGAGATGCCTGAGGTGGTTGCTGCAAAACTGCAGAAAGAATTGGCGGCGGGGCGTATTGCGGGCCCATTTAGCACGCCCCCTATGGACCACCTGCGAGTGTCCCCCCTAGGGGTGGTGCCGAAGAAAACACCAGGCGAGTATCGCCTTATTCAGCATCTCTCGTACCCGAGGGGATCTTCGGTGAATGACGGTATCCCCCCTGAGCTTTGCTCGGTCAAATATGCTTCCTTTGATCACGCAGTGGGACTGGTCCGGGCTTGCGGGCAAGGGGCGCTCATGGCCAAGTGCGACATTCAGTCGGCATTCCGACTGCTCCCGGTAAGCCCCGACTCCTTTTCGTTGCTGGGCTTCAAGTTCCAAGGGGCATGGTACTTTGACAAGGCCATGCCTATGGGTTGCTTGAATGGGCGGTGAAGGCGAGGACCGGGCTTACGGGGATTACTCATTACCTGGATGACTTCTTTTTTGTCGGCCCTGGGAATGACGAGACTTGCGCGGAGTCCCTGCGAGCATTTCAGCGGCTTGCTGAAGAGCTCGGCGTCCCATTGGCAGCAGACAAGACCGAAGGGCCGGCCACTAGTTTAACGTACCTGGGTATCCAATTAGACTCTGTAGCTGGGGCATCCAGGTTGCCAGAGGACAAACTCTTTGCCCTCCAAGCGCTCATTTCCCTGGTTAGGGCACGGGCGAAGTGCACGTTGAAGGAACTGCAGTCACTGATGGGGCATTTGAACTTTGCTTGCCGGGTCGTGTCGCCCGGCAGGGGTTTCTGCGCTAGGCTGGCCAGAGCGACGGCCGGGGTCAGGGCGCCACATCACCGGGTAAGGGTGACCAGGGGTATGAAGGAGGACTTAGGCGTGTGGCTCCGGTTCCTGGAGGGCTACAACGGGGTTACCATTTGGCAGCACCCGATGGATTTGCAGGATGCCATCCAGATCCACTCCGATGCAGCGGGCAGCGCTGGGTTCGGCGTCTACTATGACGGCAGGTGGTGTGCACGGCCCTGGCCCAAGGAGTGGGAGGGTTCTGTAGTGCTCAAAGATCTCACCTTCTTGGAGCTCTTCCCAATACTGGTGGCAGTGATCATTTGGAAGGATCTTTTTAGGGACAAAAGGGTGCGGTTTTGGTGCGACAACCAGGCGGTGGTACGGGTGGTGAACAAGCAAACGTCCAAGTCTGAACGGGTGATGCGGTTGGTTCGCTGCCTGGTGCTGGCCTGCTTGGCTGATAACATTACATTTTCTGCACGCCATGTGCCAGGCGTGGATAATAGCATAGCGGACGCTTTGTCTCGCCAACAGGAGGAACGTTTCCGCATACTGGCGCCAGGAGCCAACCGCGTTTCAGACCCCTTTCCGGAGGAGCTGTGGGAACTTGGGAAGGTACAATAAGGCGGGGCATCTATGGGTCCATCGCCCCCTCCACTCTCGCCAAGTATGCGAGGGCTATCGACGCCTTTTTTGACTTTACTGCGGGATTCGGGGGCCCGCAGACCTTGCCGGTGGAAGGGGACTGGGTGCTTCGCTATATGGCATGCCTGCAGGACGGCGGGTTCTCCCACAGTACCATCAGGGGTCGCATGGCTGCCATCACATTCTTTAGCAAGGCGGAGGGGTTTACCGACCCGTGCCATTCATTCCAAGCCTATAGAGCAGTTGAGGGCTGGCGGAGGCAAGCCGCACGGCCTCCAGATCACAGACGGCCCGTGACCTTCGAGCTGTTGAAGGGGATTTTGCGGGAGCTTCCAGTGCTGTGTTGGTCCCGATACGAGGCTGCACTCTTTGAGACTGCATTCGTCTTGGCCTTTTTTGGGGCCTTGAGGGTTGGGGAACTGGTGGCGAGCTCCAAGATCTTGTTCACCAACACACCCCTGGGTGTTCAGGATGTTCACCTCGGGAAAAAGGGGATGTCATTGTATATTCGGAGGTCAAAGACAGACCAACTGGGAAAAGGGCGCGCCTGCACTTGGGGCCACTACCGGGTGGCCCGTGTCCCGTGCAGACCACTCGAGCCTTTTTAGCAATGCGTCCTGAAGGCGGTGGCCCCCTGCTTATCCATAGAGACGGGGCCCCATTGACCAGGTATCAGTTTACGGGGGTTTTCAGGTTGGCTCTGGGGGCTCTGGGGTTACCGGGCAAGGAATTTGGGCCTCACTCCTTCAGGATTGGGGCAGCCACCACGGCTGCGGACGTCGGCCTGCCGGAGGTACGCATACGGGCTATAGGCCGCTGGCGCTCTACGGCCTTTAGGGCGTACATCAGGCCACAGCCGGAGTCCAGCCAGTGACCGGCTCTCTGACTCCTCAGTTCCAGGACAGAGGTACAGGACCGTCTGGATTTTGGGCACAGCATCGTTCATCGGGCAGGTTTGTATGCATCCTCATCAGGCTGGGGCAAAGACGTGGGCTTGGGAGATGCGGCACACATTACATGGATGGCGCAGCGAGGCATGCGATGGAGGTCCCTGTTGCCCTGGTTGGGGCGCGTCGCAGCGAGGCGCCACCCTCCCGATGTTCTGCTGCTACAGCTGGGGGAAAATGATTTGACTGAGTGCCCCGGAGTGGCCCTCGAGCGCCAGGTACTGGCCGACCTGGCCTTAGTGCGTGAGATTCTGCCCGGCACGGTCATCTTCTGGTCGGATTGGTTGGAACGGAGGTCGTGGCGAGGCGCAGCTCATCCCAAGAAGGTGGACGTGGCAAGGCGGAAGGTGTCCGGCAGGCTGGGCCGGGTCGTCGAGTCGGCAGGCGGTATCTGGATTCGCCATCCAGACATATCTCACAAGATGGAGGCCATGTTCCGAGCGGATGGCGTACATCTATCGGCCTGGGGAATGGATGTCTGGTTGCACGGAATCAGGCATAACTTGCTTTCTTGGCTGCAGCTGTAAGGGCGTTGGCGGGAACAGGACCAATGGGGGTGTCCTGTTCTTGTGGCGGTAACAGCATGGGGCCGGATCTGTTGGCGGAATTTGGCCTGCGAGCCAATTCCGGAGCTGGGGACCCTTTAAGGGTCTTGGCGTGAGGGCTGAACGGAGCTGGCTAGCTCAAGGAATAACAGTGCTTGCCCTCACAGCCAGAGGGCAGGGGAGCTCACGAAGGGGCAAGCGTCCGTGTGAATTCCGATAACCTGCCCTCCCGCCTTCTCTACCCATGCCGGCTGGCTGGGTAACGGTTAACTCGGTTGGCACATGGGCCAGCCGATAGGTCGGATCCGGTGGACCCATGCTGTGCCAATGCTCTACAGCTGTAACCAATAAAAGTTGTGGCCAAGTTTATCCACCTAATTTTCCAAAGAAACTGGTTGTGTGAGTTCATCCAAAGGGGGGGGTGTATTAGGAGAGCCGACCTCGGGGTCCCAGGTAAGACATGGAACCGCAAACCATGAGCATTCTCGTACAAAACTGATATAAGTAATAACGAGCAATAACTTCCTCCAAGAAAAATCTTCCAGAGTAAAAGTTTAAGGGATGTGTCCTGTGACTTACAACTTCAATAATTAGATACTGTACTCAATCCTTTACTAAAGAGTCTCCGTGGTCTCCAATGTATCCTAAAATTGGAACTTAAGATCTGTAGAGAGAGCAGGTATGAAGGCCAAATCCCATTATTTTGGGAATATAGGGAGATGTAGCTCCTTGCTTCCATCCATTCCTCAGCTGAGGTCTAGGTATAACTTCTCAACTTCCGCTGAATGGCAATATCTACAATTGCAACATCTGTTGGTGTTTAAATATGGCCTTGAGGTATTAAGAGTCTCAGAGTCCCTTTTGCTCCTGGGAACGCTAATTGAATCAGTGCAGAAAATGGAACAACCTAAGTGTAACTAAGAACCATAGCCAAAAAGTGCTTACTCTCAGCCCCAGTGCAAGGGCTCTGGCATATGCATACATGTGAACAGAGTTTGGACTCTACAAAACACATAGAAGTTTGTTCCACTGATATCTCTGCTGGGGTGCAGAGGGGAGGTAATGGTAGCATCAGTCTATGTATTACATGGATCACAAGGGGGTGAGAAGGCAACTTTCTATTACTTGGGAGATATATTATTATTTATTAGACTTCTGAATTGCCCAACCCCACGATTTACAGCATTAAAACAGATAAAATACATCCAGCATGATAAAATTATTACAGCGTACTAATAAAACAGTCAATCCAGATGGCGATCAATTCTTTTTTGCCAGCAGCCATACTCTCTGTGCAGCAAGGTGGGGAAGGGAATGTGGGGCCAAAAGTAAAAAAGGAAGGTGCCAGTTTCAACCGTTGCTGTCCTCAACCAAAAGCCTGGTGGGACGTCTCTGCCTTACAGGCCCTGCAGGATTGCATCAGATCCCGCAGAGAGTTCCACCCGGTCAGGGCCATGACCAAAAAGGCCCTGGCCCTGCTTAACAATAGCCCAACCTCCCTCGGGCCAGGGATCACCAGTATAAGCCAGTTTGGTGTAGTGGTTAAATGTGCAGATTCTAATCTGGAGGAACCGGGTTTGATTCCCCACTCCTCCACTTGCAGCTGCTGAATGACCTTGGGCAAGCCATAGTTCTGGCACAGCTGTTCTTGAAAAGGGCAGTTTTTGTCAGAGCTCTCTCAGCCCCACCTATGCCACAGGGTGTCTGTTGTGGGGAGCGGAAGGGGAAGGAGTTTGTAAGCCGCTCTGAGACTCCCTTGGGTAGTGAAGGGCAGGGTATAAATCCAATCTCTTCTCTTCTCCTTCTCTTCCAAAGAAGACTGGTGTGTAATTTAAAGATGTAGGGCATATATTTGCCATCCAAATTGTGCAAATGTAGCACCCTAAAGTTCTACAATCAAAACAAATTACTCGAAATAGGATGTTCTGCATGCTAATCTGTTCCTGCTTGCAGTACCTGATAGTTTGTGGGGAAAGTTTTCCCCCCGTTTTTTAAAAAAAATGCAGATGCAGGCTTCTACAGCAATACAGCAATAGCGACGGGACTTCTACCTGATCCTTCAGCTGCTGCCTCAGTGGAACAAATCACAGAGATTGAGAGATAAAGTCTGGCCATGTCAGTCTCTACCTAGGACAAGGACAGGAATGGCCACTGGCAGAAACAAACAACTGGAGAGTACCAGCAAGTCATTACAGCATATTAGAAAAAATATCTCACCTGCTAAATGAAACAAGTTTATGAAAGATTTAGCAACAGGGAAGCGCTATGCTTATCACAGGACAGAGTGGAATCTGCAGGACCCTGGCCTGGTAGCTCATCGCTGGCATGACCATGTCTCAGGTGGAATCTGGCCCAGGCACGGTCACAATGGTACCGAGTATTGGGGCAGCAGTACAGAAAGGGACCAGGGACCTCGATTAGAGTGGCTAGGATCTTGGACCCATTTCCCCAAATTCCCTCTTCCCCAGTTTCAAGCTGATCGGCTGAAAAATGAGACAGAATCTAAAATCGGGGGGGGGGGTGTTGCTAAGCAGGAAAAAAAGAAAACAATAGAAATTGTTGATTTTTCCAGATCTTCAAAGAAATAACAGTGGCCCTAACTGCCAGAACAGCAAAATGTTCAGCTAACATTGTGTTAGAGACATTAAAATCCTATTTCCTAAAAGTTATAAAAGTGAAAAAGCCAAGACTGGAAGGAAGGTGGCACAGTAGCCTGATCTCGTTGCATCTCAAATGCTGAACAGGGTCAGTACCTGGATGGAAGACCACCAAGAAGGACTCTGCTGGTGAAGGCCATGGCCTCTCACTTGCCTTGAAAGCTCCTTGCATGGATCACCATAAGTCAGTTGCGACTTGATGGCTCATTACATACGTACATAGACGTCCACTAGTTGAGTGGCAGCCTGCAGGTTTTTCATCTTAGCATGATATAGACCTGAGTGGAAGCTCTTTTTCTGGGTGGAGTAGTTGTTTGTTTCCTTATTTAAGTTGTTTCGTCACAAGCAGGCTCAAGGCGGCGTATACATCTATAAAAATGCAAGCTCTTTATAAACAAATACTTTACAGTTTCTAGAAACTCCCAGCAACCCCGACACAAAATTAACCCTCTTGATGAGGCCTAGCAAACATATAGCGTGATCCTAAGAATGCTTTTCCAGGAGTAATCCCAATCAAGGAGACATTAGTAGGATTCCGATTAAGCCTGCAGACCATGGCACAGATAATCCCCTAAACCAGGAGTGTCAAGCATAAGGCCCAAGGGCTCTTGTGTGGCCCAGGGAGGGGACAGGAGACTGCTCAGGGGAGAGTGGGCGGGGCCACCCCGATTGTGGCTTCAGCATGGCGGAACCACCTTGTCTGCAGCAGTCAAGCAGCACAGGAGCCTCTGCCCAGTACTGCACCGCTGGCGGTCCAGTCTGCCCATGCGGTTCTCCTTTGCACAACCCTCCCAGACCATGAGGCCTTGCAGTGAGGATACACCCACTCAGAGCTTATGAGCTACTGTCCTTACAATTTATTTTATTTAATTTTTTAATTTTATTTTATTATTAGATTTATAGGCCACCCTCCCCGCAAGCGGGCTCAGGGTGGCTAACAAACTGGGCACGTATGCCAATAATTAAAACAGATAGAAACAAGATAAAACAATCATTTATGGTCATTTATAACCGTGCAAAGTGCTCTTGCTGTCTCAAAACGATCTTCAGTAAGAGGCTGGCATCCTGGTGGTGGTGGTGGTGGTCCCTCATCGATGACATCAGTTCCAGGCAGCGCCGTCGTTCATTTGTCACAGGCCCATCTGTGCCTTTCTATTTCTGCACGGGGCTCCTTCTCCAAGCGGGGACTTCTGCTGCTTTATATCTACAGTACCTGGCATTACGTTTTATGGCACACGTGGCCCGGCCCAACAAAGTGACATTTATACTTTTTTTTTTTACCTGGCATTACATTTTATGGCCCTCATAACAAATGGGTTCGACACCTCTGCCCTAAACTGTAACAGAGTCGACCTTCCCGAGAGATTCGTGCTGCCTCAGAGGACCTCTGGGACTGGGCAGGAGACATTCGCACCTGCCTATACCAGGGCACAGGAAAGAAGGCAACAAGGTTGAAAAGTACTGAGACTGACGAGTGATTTCAGCTCTCACATACTTTATTAGTTGAAGAACAAGATAAGAGAAGCCGGCTCGCAGGCTGGCTTTTATTCCCAAGGGGACCCACACCCCAACACACACCCCACCCCGTGATTGGGCTATTTACAGTGATTGAGTTATGTCCAAGGATTCCTGCTCCCCAATTGGAAGGGAGCTAGGATCCTGCAGCCCACTGTCTTTGGGAGCGAGGCTCAGACCCTTCGCCTGGCCGCATGTCGGACCGGTTGGAACCAGTCCAAGCGCATGGCTGTCCTGAGCATATGTTTGCTGGTGGATACATTACAAAGGTATAGCCTGATTTCATCAGATCACGGAAGCTCAGTGGGGTCAGTACGTGGATAGGAGACCAGAGACTCTTCGCAGGAAGGCAATGGCAAACCTCCTCTGCTTCTCTGCTAAGCCTGGATGATACATGGATGGCAGACCACCAAGAAAGATGCTCCAGATGATGGCAAGGCACCTCTGCTTTTCCCTTGGCTTGAAAGCCCCTACCCACCTAGGGTCACCATAAGGCAGCTGTGACTTGACAACACTGGCGTACATATACCAGGGCACAGGTAACAAAACTTGGCCAGCAGAATGCAGTTGCTGCGCGGGAACACACTGGAAAAGGGCAAAAAGGGAGACCGGCCTTTAAAGTCTTTTCTCCATGGAGGCATCTAATTGGCATAACTGCGGTAGTGTTTTATCAGTTTGTTCGTGATCACGTCACGCATCAGTCTCCTCAGCTGCATATCATATTCCTTGTGTACCCACTTCGATTATTTACTCCGGATTAGTCCTAAACGGGGTGAATAACCTTAGCATCTATGCCTAGTGATGGGAATCTCAAACTAATATGACCTTCTAGAAATGACAATTTAAATGGATTACTGGTATAATTCTCCACTGCCGGGATCAGGAAGCGTGCTACTCGACTGTTGGTTTCCCTCTCGATAACTAGATTACAATTTTACAGCCATGCACAGTGCAGATCGCATTCGAACGGGGCTCCTTCTCCAAGCGGGACTTCTGCTGCTACCAAACGGGACTGATGTGTCACTAAACCTGAAGTTTTTGACTTCCAAATCTGTCTTACCGAGCCAGCTAGGCTTACTTAAAAATCAATGGATCAAGAAGCTGCTGGCATATTAATTTACTTGAAGAAGTATTTAATCTTGTCGCCATAACATTGCCAATGCAGGGAAAGAAAAATGAGCTGTGTATATTGGCTACCCTGGATGAAAAATGGAAATGGAAAAGGAACGGCATTCGCCAGTGCAGAAGGCAAGCATGGGGGTGGTCGGTCATTTTTTTCCCCCTTCTGAGAATAACTCCCACCCACCCCTTCAGAAGCTGCAGATTAAAATTAATTTGCGTGTGTTTGTTTGTATGGGAATGAATAGCGGCTTGGAAAGATTCTGATTATGTTTTTAAACGATGGCATGTCACCCTTATCAATCCAAATGGTCAAGATCTCACACACAGGTACAATTAAGTCCCAGAGATTTTTTTTTTGTAGATGTATAAGGAACAGGAAATTTATTTATTTATTTCCTGCAATTTATATCCCACCCTCCCCACAAAGCAGCCCAGAGAGCCAGATTAGCTTGCTCTGGCCAGAGCTTGGAAGCTAAGGAGGGTTGAGCATGGTCAGGAGTTGGATGGGAGACTTCCAAGGAAGGCGGGGTTGCTGTGCAGAAGAGGGCGATGGCAAAGCACCTCTGCTCTTGCTCTGGAACTTCATGGGGTCGCTGTGATTTGGCTGCAGCTTTACTTACTTGAGGAACAGAAACGTACATCTGTCGCTGTGTGCTTGAGTGACCACCACTGAGTCCTCACGACCAGTTCTAACACATCTGATTGAGTATGCTAAGCTGGTGCATGTCAAAAGCATCTGACTGAGCAGGCTTCTGAACAGAAATCAGGTCAAACCTTCTGAAGAAGAAGAACAGGAAGAGGAGGAGGAGATTGGATTTATACCCTGCCCTTCACTACCCAAAGGAGTCTCAGAGCGGTTTACAGTCCCATTCCCTTCTCCTCCCCACAACAGACACCCTGTAGGCGGGGCTGAGAGAGCTCTCTTGAGAACTGCCCTTGAAAGAAGAGGTCTGAAAGAACTTATGACTGACCCAAAGTCACACCAGCAGCTGCTGCATGTGGAGGAGTGGGGAATCAAACCTAGTTCTTCCAGATTAGAGTCCGCACTCTTAGCCACTATACCAAACTGGCTCTCCCATGTGAATGTTAATGTGGCATATTTGTGGGATAGCCTCTGCTGAATATACACTGAACAGTTGGTATCCAGTGTTATTTGATTTTAATATTATATTCAAAAGTTTGATACAATTTGGGTTTTAATGCCAAGAATGCAATGGTACTGTTGGAAACTGTTGGCTGATTTGCTTCTGCTTGTCTTAGGCCAATTGAAGGGATATTCCAGGAAGGCTGCAGCTATTTCAACAATGAGAGCTAAAGACGGGAAACGTGCTCTTCATATAGGCGGGACCCTCTCAAAGGTTTGGAGATAGACATCAGACCTTGGAGAAGGTGATACTCGTCCAACTGAATCTCCAAGTTTTGCCCAGGGCCCCAGAATCACCAGGACTGCCCCCGTACCTGAATCTAGACCAGTTGTTACGGCTGAAGCTGGATTCTGGTGCTGCTTGAGCCCGAAGGTCCAAAGGTGCTGGTTCATTAGACAGGCAGTGCTAAGGGCCAGACTATGGCCCTCAGCTCTGCCTCTGCACACTGCCCTTCGAGCCCCTCAGTGCCACAGTTGCCATCGACGCTCTGGAATGAGCTCCCCAGCAAGATCAGAGCACTGCGGGACCTCCAGCAATTCCGCAGGGCCGTGAAAATGGAACTTTTTCACCGGGCATTTCAGTAGGAATGATGCTATCAGTTGAGCAGCACTTGCACCTTATTATATGACACCGCCGCTCTAAATGGTTTTAACGGCGTTATTGGAATTTTATTGAGTTGTATTTTATGTGTGTATTTATGCTGGTTTTATAATTGTTTGTAAGCCGCCCTGAGCCGCTTTGGCGGGAGGGCGGGATAGAAGTCTAACTAATAAATAAATATAAATAAAATAACCTGAGGAAATGCAGAACCTAAGTTATATCTTGCTTTACTAGACACGACCAGTCCAGGGACTTTATGCTACTTGCTGGTCATAAAGGTGAGTGTTGAACTCCTCGCCTTGCTAGAGGGCTCCAGCTCCCACAGGAGCCAAGGGAAGTATTCACAAAAGACATCTGGGTTGGGGTGTGTGTCATTGTTCCCTCTAAGCTGAGTTAGTGTGAGCTAGCTCCACAGTTTTTAGCCTCCAGCTCACACATTTTTGTCTTAGCTCAGGAAGGGATGGCTCCAGAGCAAACTAATTTATGCAGCGGCCAAATTGCTTGCTCACAACATTAATGCCAGTAACTCACAAAGTAGAATTTTTGCTCACAAGACTCTACAGCTTAGAGGGAGCATTGATGTGTGTGTGTGTGTGTGTGTGTGTGTGTGTGTGTATGTGCGTGTGTGTGTGTGTGTGTGTGTGTGTGTGTGTGTGTGTGAGAGAGAGAGAGAGAGAGAGAGAGAGAGAGAGAGAGAGAGAGAGAGAGAGAGAGAGAGATATTTTTACCCCTGTTCTCTCTTGCCTCTTCCACAATGGGTGATTCCGCACTAGACCTTAAATCCTGGTTCAACCCTGTCCCTGAACTTACATTCTACACTACATGGAGGTTCACCCCTGTAATTATCTCGGGGTATTTTTTGTTTCCACATTACATTGAGGTCACTCTGGTTTCGCCCCACATTTGTCCTGGGATAAATGGATGCTGTTATAACCAGGGATAAATGCAAGGTATTGTGACACGAGTTGAACTCTGATAAAACCAGGGGCGAGATCCAAGTGCAGAAAGGACCAATGACTCTCTAAAGCTGCAATTCACTCTTGCTGGAAAATATACAGGTCCAGGGTAGCTGATTAAGCTACGTTCCAAACCCAGGGCATGATCCTGAGAGCCTCTCACTTTATGCTGTGTAAAATCAAATCCACTGAAATTGTGCAGCTTCGGTTCTTTGTCTGAAGCCTTGCACGGGTAACGTTTTTAGAGGATTGCAATTAAAATATATAATATGTACAGTTTCTCTGGAGTAGATATTGTGACAATAAATCCCAGAATAATCTGATAGATTTCAGTTCCTACACGGTAGAGCAGAACACATAAAGCCATGAAAGAGGTAAATGCGCATCTGTGGAATCAATTTCTAAAATTATAGCGTAGAGAATCAGTCTTTTAACAAATGCACTTTTTACATACAAATTCAGTAGCATCTCCATATTCTGCACAGTGCGGTATCTCCTCGGAGTGTCCCGCCTTTACTGCCTTCTTAATAGAACAAACCTCCGATGTGAAATATTGTTAATGATTTGTGTAAAAGCTCAATAACCTTAGCGCAGCGGTAAATCAAGCTTTATTTTATTCTTGAGGTGCACGGAGAGACAGCGTCAACTCCTGTAAAATTGGGTGGATTAAAAGAGGCGTGTCATTGGTCAATAAGGACTCTTTGAATAAATCCATATGACTACCCTGGTCGAAATTCATTAGCCAGAGTTGCCTTCCTTTTGTCAAGCTGCATGTTAATTTTTTCCCCTACGATTTACAAGTTTAACGTTTTAACTTTGCTCCCTGTTTGGATGATTTAGCAATGTTAAATCCTGACCAACAGCCCTTGGAAGATCTATGTTGACTAAGGCCTTGAAATACCAAATATTTTAAAGATCAGTTAGGTTTAGCTGATGGATCCACCCTTTGGATTGGCTGGAGTTCGGGCTCTTCCTTTGCAAGAGAATATCGCCAGCTTCTTTCAAAAATCTGGGAAACAGAAGCAAAGCAGATATACTTGGAAATGCACTTTACCTGCAAAGTTTATTCTGGTCTCCGAGTTTGGAACCTGGTGAAAACTCCAGTTTGCCTTCTCTCTCGACATGAATGAACTTAAATCCCAAACCACAAGAACAAAGAGAACAAATATGGCTCGGAGCTTTAATAGCATGCCTTGGTTTTGATTTTGCGCTGCATCAGGACATTTGGAGCTCGATTTCTGGACAGTCATTCAATTCTACTCCTGGGCATGAATCGCATGGATCAATTTGTCAGCATTCAGCAAGAGCAGAAGAAGCAGAAGAGGAAGAAGAGGAGGAGGAGGAATTGGCTTTTATACCCCTCTTTTCTCTTACTTAAGGACTCTCAAAGCAGCTTACAATTGCTTTCCCTTCCTCTCTCTGCAACAGGCACCTTGTGAGGCAGGTGGGGCTGAGAGGGTTCTGAGAGAACTATGACCGGCCCAAGGTCACCCAGCAGCCTTCATGCGGAGGAGTGAGGAATCAATTCCAGTTCTTCAGATTAGAGTCCGTCACTCTTAACAGGTTTACCATGCTGAGAGGTCTCAGAACTTGTGCAATTTTTACTTTTCTCCGCCTCACTTGTAGAGAACTTGCAAGATATTGGCTTTCATCATTGCTGACTAGATTTCTAGCGTGTTTCTCTGGTCAATATCTGGGGCATAATTTTCTGAAAGTGCAGTAAAACTCTGATCCCATTCTCCTCTTAGTGCCACTATGATATTGCAATGACTATGCAGGGCCAGCCCACTCACTAGGCGAACTAGACATTCGCCTAGGGCGGGGCCATCATGGGGGTGCCAAACTGAGCTGCCCCCGAAAAGCCCCCCCACCCCCACCAAAAGTTTGCACCATTCACCCTGCTGCCACCGCCTCTTCTCTCCCCCGATTCCACACTCCTTGGGCATGGCCAGCAGCCGCTCCGCAGGCAGGCAGACAGGCAGACCGGCAGGGTGCGCGCTCAGCTCAGGGCCCTCTTCTTTCCAGCTCAGCTCGTTCTGTCCCTCCAGGGGCGGTTGAGTGAGGCCAGCCCAGGCTGGCCCCCGGGGAGTGATTGGCTGCGGGATGGGCAGGGGCACGGCCTGGGCGAGCTCTAGTGCCACAGAAGAGCTTGGATTTATACCCCACTCCAGTATTCCCTCTAAAAAGGCGATGCTGCTGAGACCCACGTGGCGGGGAGACCGGCTTCCAGCCACACTGCTCTGGGGACTCCACGCTGCTCTGGCCTCCAACAAGCCCCCTGCTGGGCTCTGCCATCCTTCCGGCGTGGCTCCGCCCTGCATTCCGGCACTGGCCTTGGGCAGCAGAGCCTCCCTGCTGCCGCCCTCACTCACCCAAATTCTCGCAGCATGTGTGTTTTCACCGCCTGCGGAGGGCACATGCCACCCCCGCCAGGCCGGCCACTTGAGCATGGCTGGACAGGAAATGCTGCTCTTTAATAAATGCAGAGCGGGGAGCCCGGGTGCCTTAATCTGGGTTCGGCTGCAGCTACGGCTTTGGCGGCCAGAAATGGGGCAAGGTTTGGGAGTGGGGGGAGGGAAGGAGAGGGAAAGCCACCCTCCCAGCGTCTGTATTTATTTTTAAAAGGGGGGAGAACATCGAGTGTGGGGAGGGGGGAACGCAGAAGAAAACTCTGGGGCAGAAGCCAAGGGAACTGCCAGGCTTGGGAAGGGCGTGACACCCCCTCCCCCCAGTTCCACTCGGCTGAGGCCGGCCAGTTTCATTCCTTTTAAAAAGGGGATCCGAGAGGGAGAGAAAAAAGAGGAGAGGAGGGGGGAGAAGAGGGCACTCACACACACACCCCTGGAAAAAAAGTCACCCTGAAGAGTTGAGCGTCTTTCCTTCCAATTTGATTGTATTGATTGTATTACTGCGCTAATTGTTACTGTAGAACCAGATCAGGAGCAAAGACAGTGGTGGGCGCAAGGGGAGGGGGGAGCCAGAAGGTAGCCTCGCCTAGTGTGCAAAAACCCTGTGACTACAGTTTGCTACCTTGACAAGTACGGAGGAACCCATTTCTCTCTATGCACTTACAGATTGATAGAAGCCATTGGGGTCAATCCCCCAGGAAACTGACCGAAGCAAGAAGTGCTTCTGCAATTGTCTCTGCCACATGAAAAGACGTAGACATCGAGTTTGATAGGAGAGTCCAGAAGGCTTTTACTGTGTGTGTGTGTGTGTGTGTGTGTGTGTGTGTGTGTGTGTGTGTGTGGGATGCTGTGTCTGTTGCCCAGGTCCCCATAGCCCACTAATGCAGTACGCTTTCGCCTGCTCCCGCTTTTATAACTCCATCAAGGTCCACAGATGATGGGGACCAGAATAAGTTCAGCGCATAACTGTCTGAAAGGCTGGCTGAGTAAGTAAGGGAGGGGAGAGAAATACTGATTTTCCTGGGGCCCATGTGGGATTTTAGAAAGGAAGCTGCATTCTACATGACCCTGCAGCAGCTAAGAGGGAGATTAGTTTTTCTCTTCCTTTGGTCCGAGGTTGCACTCCTGGGCAACTTTCTCAGTAAAGGTGAAAGTTTCCCTTGCTCGAAAGTCAGTCGAATCTGACTCAAGGGGGTGTTGCTCATCTCTGTTTCCAAGCCAAAGAGCCAGCGCTGTCCAGAGATGTTTCTGTGGTTACGTGACCAGCATGAGTAAACACGGAAGTGCACAGAATGCTGTTACCCTCCCACCTATTTCTCTACTCACAGTTTGTTGCTTTCAAACTGCTAGGTTTGCAGGAGCTGGGGCTAGAGACAAGAGCTCACTCCATCACATGGCACTCAGGGCTCGAACTGCCAAGCTACCGACCTTCCAGTCTGCAGCTCAGTATCTTAACCTCTGAGCCACCGGGGCCCACTAAGGCAACTTCCTTGGGGGGTATCGAATGCCTGCATTTATATTGCTTTGGGGCAGCTGCTATTGCTATTTCTCCATTCTCCACCAGGCTACATATTTGCAGAAGACCGGTGCGATGTCACTGTAGCGGGAGTGTTGGGTTTGGAATGGGTGTGTTGCTCAGCTACGAAGCTCTCAAAGTGGCCTTAGCAAAGTTGCTGTCTTTCAGGCTCACCAGAAGTGTCAGAGTGTCAGACCCAGGTTCCAATCCCTGCTTTGCCTTGGAAGCTTGCTGGGTTGACCTTAGGCCAACTGCATTCTCTCAGCCTACTTCACAGGGCTGTTATTAGGATAAAATGGAGGAGAGGAGAATGTTTTGGGGCCCTACTGGAGAGAAGAGCAGGATATAAATGAAGTAAGTAAGTAAATAAATAAGTAATCTATCCCAAAGGGTTAGTTATTTGGGGCTAGCAAAAGTAATGCTCTCACTTTGGGCTGTTCTGCATTCTCATTTTCCTTACTCTTAAGTTCCTGCTTCTTTGGGGGAGGTGTCTGTTCCACATGTGTTTTGCTCCCTCTAGTGGTCACTTCAATATTACATTGTTTTATGTCCCTGCAGATTTAAACTGCAGATTTTTATGCTGGACACAAACTGATGTAATATTGAATCAACCACTAGAAGGAGCAAAACACGTGTGGAACAGAAAAAAAAAACCCAAAGGAAGAGGAACTTACAAATGAGGAGAATTAGAATGTGGGAAAGTCCTTTCTTGGGGTAAAGGGGGAACATAAATAAGAAAAGCAGATTTTATTCTTCTCTTCAAAGCCATTGCAAGTTCTCGTCCTAATGGAATCAATCCTTTCAAGTCTGCTCTGAATCTCTCCTGCCCATGACATGAGTAACAGTTTTATTTATTTGCTTCATTTATAGTCCATCTTTCCTTGCTGAGATTCAAGACAGATTGTTGTTGTTGTTCAGTCGCACAGTCGAGTCCGACTCTTCGCGACCCCATGGACCAGATTACGCCAGGCCCTCCTGTCTTCCGCTGTCCGCTGAAGTCTGCTCAATTTCATGTTCGTTGCATCGATGACACTGTCTAACCATCTCATCCTTTGCTGTCCCCTTCTTCTTTGACCTTCAATCTTTCCCAGCATCAGGGTCTTCTCCAGTGAATGCTCCCTTCTCATTTGGTGGCCAAAGTATTTGAGCTTCAGCTTCAGGATCTGGCCTTCAAGGGAACAGTCAGGGTTGATTTCTTTTAGGATTGACTGATTTGATCTCCTTGCAGTCCAAGGGACTCTCAAGAGTCTTCTCCAGCACCATAGTTCAAAAGAATCTATTCTTCGGCGCTCAGCCTTCCTTATAGTCCAACTCTCGCAGCCATACATTACTACGGGGAATACCATTGCTTTGACCATGCGGACTTTTGTTGGCAAGGTGATGTCTCTGCTTTTTATCATGCTGTTTAGGTTTGCCATCGCTTTCCTCCCAAGGAGCAGGCGTCTTTTAATTTCATGGCTGCAGTCACCATCTGCAGTGATCTGGGATCCTAGGAACGTGAAGTCTGTCACTACTTCTACGACTTCCCCTTCTATTTGCCAAGGAGTGATGGGGCCAGATGCCATGATCTTAGTTTTTTTGATGTTGAGCTTCAAGCCCACTTTTGCACTCTCCTCTTTCACCCTGAGCAAGAGACTCTTTAGGTCCTCTTCACTTTCTGTCATCAGAGTGGTATCGTCTGCATATCTGAGGTTACTGATCTTTTCCCCAGCAATCTTAACTCCAGCTTGTGATTCATCCAGGCCAGCATTTCGCATGATGTACTCTGCATATAAATTAAATAAGCAAGGTGACAATATACATCCTTGTCGTACTCCTTTTCCTATGCTAAACCAATCAGTTGTTCCATATCCGGTTCTAACTGTTGCTTCTTGACCCTTATACAGGTTTCTCAGGAGACAGGTGAGGTGGTCTGGTACTCCCATCTCTTTAAGAACCTGCCATAATTTATTGTGATCCACACAATCAAAGGCTTTAGCATAGTCAATGAAGCAGAAGTAGATGTTTTTCTGGTACTCTCTTGCTTTCTCCATAATCCAGCGAATGTTGGCAATTTGATCTCTAGTTCCTCTACCTCTTCGAAACCCAGCTTGTGCTTCTGGCAGTTCTCTATCCACGTACTGTTGGAGCCTAGCTTGTAGGATTTTGAGCATGACCTTGCTAGCGTGTGAAATGAGTGCAATTGTGCGATAGTTTGAACATTCTTTGACGTTGCCCTTCTTTGGGATTGGAATGTAAACTGACCTTTTCCAATCCTGTGGCCACTGTTGTGTTTTCCAAATTTGTTGGCAAATTGAGTGCAGCACTTTAACAGCATCTTCTTTTAAGACTTTGAATAACTCAGCTGGGATACCATCACCTCCACTAGCTTTGTTGTTAGTAATGCTTTCTAAGGCCCATTTAACTTCGCTTTCCAGGATGTCTGGCTCGAGGTCAGTGATTATACCATCGTGGTTGTCAAGGACATTGAGGTCCTTCTTGTATAGTTCTTCTGTGTATTCTTGCCATCTTTTCCTAATCTCTTCTGCTTCTGTTAGGTCCCTACCGTTTTTGTCCTTTATCATGGCCAGCTTTGCATGGAACGTTCCCTTGATTTCTCCAATTTTCTTGAAGAGATCTCTAGTCCTTCCCAATCTATTGTTTTCCTCTATTACTCTGCATTGTTCATTCAGGAAAGCCTCCTTATCTCTCCTTGCTGTTCTCTGGAAATCTGCATTAAATTGGGCAAATCTTTCCTTATCCCCATTGCCTTTAGCTTTCCTTCTTTCCTCTGCTATGTGTAAAGCCTCATCAGACAGCCACTTTGCTTTTTTGCATTTCTTTTTCTTTGGGATGGCGGTGAGTGCTGCCTCCTTTACAATGTCACGGACCTCTGTCCATAGTTCTTCAGGCACTCTGTCTATCAAATCTAGTCCCTTAAACCTATTCTTCACCTCTACTGTATATTCATCGGGGATGTGATCTAGGTCAAATCTGAATGGCCTTGTGGTCTTCCCAACTTTCTTCAATTTAAGTCTGAATTTTGCAATGAGTAGCTCATGATCTGAGCCACAGTCAGCTCCAGGTCTTGTTTTTACTGACTGGATAGAGCTTCTCCATCTTTGACTGCAAATTATATAGTCAATCTGATTTCGGTGTTGCCCATCTGGTGATGTCCATGTGTAGAGACGCCTCTTAGGTTGTTGGAAAAGGGTGTTTGCTATGACCAGCATGTTCTCTTGACAAAACTCTGTTAGCCTTTGCCCTGCTTCATTTTGTTCTCCAAGGCCAAATTTGTCTGTTATTCCGGTTACCTTTTGATTTCCTACTTTAGCATTCCAGTCCCCTATGATGATGAGGACATCATTTTTTGGTGTTAGTTCTACGAGCTGTTGTAGGTCTTCGTAGAACTGGTCCACTTCAGCCTCTTCTGCAGCAGTGGTTGGGGCATAGACTTGGATTACTGTGATATTGAATGGTTTGCCTTGGATTCGGACCGAGATCATTCTGTCATTTTTGAGATTGTATCCCAATACTGCCTTTCTCACTCTCTTGTTGACTATAAAGGCCACACCATTTTTTCTACGGGATTCCTGGCCACAGTAGTAGATATAATGGTCTTCTGAGTTAAATTCGCCCATTCCTGTCCACTTTAGTTCACTGATTCCCAAGATGTCAATGTTCATTCTTGCCATCTCATTTTTGACCACGTCAAGCTTACCTTGATTCATAGATCTTACATTCCAGGTTCCTATGCAGTATTGTTCTTTGCAGCATCGAACTTTCCTTTCACCGTCAGACACATCCACAACTGAGCGTCCTTTCGGCTTTGGCCCAGCCGCTTCACTCTTTCTGGGGTTACTCGTACTTGCCCTCTGCTCTTCCTCAGTAGCATATTGGACACCTTCCGACCTGAGGGGCTCATCTTCCGGCGTCATATCTTTTAGCCTTTTGTTACTGTCCATGGGGTTTTCTTGGCAAAGATACTGGAGTGGGTTGCCATTTCCTTCTCCAGGGGATCACGCTTGGTCTGAGTTCTCTGCTGTGGCCTGTCCGTCCTGGGTGGCCCTCCACGGCATAGCCCACAGCCTCATTGAACCACGCAAGCCCCTCGCCACGACAAGGCAGTGATCCATGAGGGAGC
>JAPDNY010000895.1:0-22521 GCA_029375565.1 Gekko gecko | reverse complement strand
AGAGAAGCCCATGTTGAATCAGGCCAATGGCCCATCTAGTCCAACACTCTGTCACACAGCGGCCAAAAATACCAGGTGCCATCAGGAGGTCCAGCAGTGGGGCCAGGACACCAGAAGCCCTCCCACTGCTGCCCCCTCCAGCACCAAGAATAGAGTGCAGCACCTGCCCCAGACTGATAGTTCCCATCTATACCCTGTGGCTAATAGCCACTGGTGGACTTCTGCTCCATATGTTTATCTAATTCCCTCTTGAAACTGTCTATGCTTGTAGCTGCCACCACCTCCTGTGGCAGTGAATTCCATATGTTAATCACTCTTTGGGTGAAGAAATATTTCCTTTTATCTGTTCTAACCCGATTGCTCAGCAATGGAGTGCCCACGAGATCTTGTATTGTGCGAAAGGGAGAAAAATACTTCTTTCTCAACCTGCTCAATCCCATTCATAATCTTATAAACCTCGATCATGTCACCCCACAGCCGTCGTTTCTCCAAGCCGAAGAGCCCCAAGCGTTTTAACCTTTCTTCATAGGGAAGGTGTTCCAACCCTTTTATCATTCTAGTTGCCCTTCTCTGCACTTTTTTCCAATGCTATAATATCCTTTTTGAGATGTGGCGACCAGAACTGTACACAGTATTCCAAATGAGGTTGCACCAATGATTTATACAGGGGCATGATGATACTGGCTGATTTGTTTTCCAATTCCCTTCCTAATAATCCTCAGCATAGCGTTGGCCTTCTGTAAACCCCTCTGAGACACCTTTGGGTAGTGAAGGGCGAGGTATAAATCCAATGTCGTTGTCTTCTTCTCTTTCTCCTCCTTCTCCTTCTCCTTCTTCTGCATCAGGATATTAGAAGTCTTTTTTTAACACGTTGATGAATTCAAGTGAGAAATAAACATCCCGGCCATGCCGTCAGACTCCTTTGACCCTCCGTCACTGACTTCCTCCGGAATCCTTCCTTTGCAACCCCTTCGATTTTGAGTTTGGTTGTTGTGACTCTAAAACCTCTTGTGTTTTTCTGTCTCACCAGAGTCCCAAGACCCCTTTCTCCGACCTGGCCGATGATGAAAAGATCTTTAACGGCGGTGATAGCATGTGGCAGGAACAGAGCCAGGAGCACGCCTTGCTGTCAGAAATCACGGAAGAGGACGTGGAGGCAATCCGCCAGAGGGAAGAAGCCATACAGAAGATCGAGGTGAGTAATCAGTGCTGGTGGGGAAGCCGGGGAGGCCGAAGGGGCTTGTTAACTCCGTCCCCAAGGCAGGCTTGAGAAAGACAGAGAGAGGTAGGAGGCATGCAGGCCATGGAGAGAATCTGACTTGACGGTAAAAAAACATATTCTGCCACCTTCTTTACTGGTCTTTGCCCAATCTGCCTGGCCCAAAACTGCCCCCCCGAGTAGTTTCATGTGGATGTGATTTTTTTTTTTTTTTGGTAGTGTAATATGCTGTGAAAAGAAAAATGTCATTTGGTTTGAAGAAAATCCGACTTGACTGCTTTGCCGGTGTATTTATTTCACCTGCTTCGCCTTTGTGTACCTAACCGGTCCCTCTTGAACATTCTAAGTGAGTTTTATACAGGGCTCTTTTTGTAGCAGGGACTCCTTTGCATATTAGGCGACACACCCCTAAGGTAGCCAATCCTCCCAGAGCTTGCAGAGCTCTTCTTACAGGGGAGCAGAATGCATATGGAGTGGAGGTCCATTGGGGGCTATTAGCTACAAGGTATAGACAGGAACTCTCAGTCTGGGGCAAGGGATGCTCTGTATTCTTGGTGCTTGGGGGGGACAACAGTGGGAGGGCTTCTAGTGTCCTGGCCCCACTGCTGGACCTCCTGATGGCCCCTGGTATTTTTGGCCACTGTGTGACAGAGTGTTGGAGTGGATGGGCCATTGGCCTGATCCAACATTGGCTTCTCTTCTGTTTTTAAGGTATAGACAGGAACTCTCAGTCTGGGGCAAGTGCTGCTCTGTATTCTTGGTGCTTGGGGGGTCAACAGGGGGAGGGCTTCTAGTGTCCTGGCCCCACTGGTGGACCTCCTGATGGCACCGGGTATTTTTGGCCACTCTATGACAGAGTGTTGGACTAGATGGGCCATTGGCCTGATCCATCATTGGCTTCTCTCATGTTCTTATGTTCTCTTGGAGGACTGGCTACATTAGGGGTGTGTCACCTAATATGCAAAGGAGTTCCTGCTACAAGAAAAGCCCTGTTGTGTATACATTTGGGTTAACAGATTTAGAGTCCAGTGGCACCTTTAAGACCAGCAAAGTTTTATTCAGGGTATGAAATTCCGTGTACTGCTTCAATCCAACACGGCTGACCACCTGGATCAATATATTTGGTTTGTTACTGCGGTTTCCTGATAAATCTGGAGACCACTCATCATTTTTTCCCCCTGAAGTTCTTCCAAATTGGCTTAAGCTTCCGCAGAAATAGTCAAGCTTCTCGTTTCTCCCCCTTCCTCCTCGTGGGGAACAGAGATCTTTGGAGGACTTTAAGCTAGAAAGGTCCAGGAATAATCTTCAGGAGATACCTCTTTGACCTGGCGTTATTGGGTCGGTGGATGGAGAAACAGATATGATTAAAACTCCTTGCAACAGGAAGGACATATCTTTTCTTTCCCTTGGTTGCAGAGGACATGAGTAGGCAGGGACCTCTCCACTGAGGAGGCAGCCATTGACCATGTAGGTGGCCTGGACAGCTAAAGGGAGCTTCAAGGAAATGGTCACTTCGTAGAGATCTGTAACTTCTTAAAGCTAAAGAGTCTGTCTTATATTTCAATATCTGGATAGGAGATGTATGGAGAGAGGGGCCAGTGATTTTGTTTTTACCTGTTTCTTTTGTATCCCTTGCTCGAATTTGGTGCTGCTCTAAAAGTATGTTTGTGAGCATTTTGTTTTTTAATTAATATTTAATAACTTTAATGCTTGTAGTGGTTCTCTGTAACACGTAGACCTCCTCCATCTCAGACACACTATTTTGAAAAGGAGTGCCGGGGGAAGGTGGGCAGTTGGGTGGTGGCTATTCTTCCAGGGGCACACAAAGCAGTAAACTGTCCCTGTGGTGACCAGGAGCTGGGCAGTGGGAAACACAGAGGTGAGGCCTCAGAACTTGGAGGGGAATGCTAGGACAGATAAAAATGATTACAAGCTACGAAAAACCACTTAAGCCAGAACTACTCTTCCTTAACATTTGGCAAGACCTCTCGATTCCACCGATGAGAAGAGAGCTTATATCCAGTCTAATCGTAGTGGCAAGATCCTGCATTGCTTCGAGATGGAAATCTCAAATAGCCCCCTCAATTGAGTTCTGGATTACAAAAATCTGGGACCTTTTAATTTTAGAAAAAAGTTTCAGACCATTGGAGACAAGCGGATCGGTTTCCTAGAACACCCAACTTCCTTGCGAAATGGTTCCCATTCTTCGATGCAATAGCTAAAAATGACATTCAACCACAGAAACAAATTTCCCTTACATTAGTTGCTGTAGATTTTCCAGGTTGTCTGGCCGTGGTCTTGACATTGTAGGACCTGACGTTTCGCCAGTAGCTGTGACTGGCATCCTCAGAGGTATAACGCAGAAAGACGGCGTACTCTCTGTGTCAAGGTGAGAAGAAAAATGGTAGGCTGGTAATTTATATCTACCCCAGAAGGTGGGGTAGGACTGAGTCATATCTTGTAGGAGTTCCCCAGGCTATGAACATGCTAATGGAGGAGCTTTCTTGAGGAGGTTCTTTTGTCTATGGATTGTTTCCTGAGGAGGTTCTTTTGTGTGTGGAATGGCTATTGAAACTCTAATCTTATCTGTAGTGCTATTGTTGTGGGGAGGGGAAGGAAAAGGAGTTTGCAAGTCGCTCTGAGACTCTGAATGAAGGGTGGGATATAAATCCAATCTCTTCTTCATACAAATGTTCCAAACTGGTTAAGTTTTGTTATTATTGTTTGTACTTTTCTTGATTGAAATATAATTATTCCCAGAGACTGGGGAAAGAAAACGGCTTCAAAGGTGAACGAAGGAGAGCAAAGGGGGAGTTTATCATAGTTTTGTTTTGTTTTGTTTTTTCTGCTCCAAGCATAATCCTCTTCTCTTTGAACTCCTCTGACTTCTGATTCATGCCATGTCCCTATAACTAATTCTTGCCATTTTCTGTTCTCTGTCTTCTCTGCTGATAAAACACTTATCCAAGTGTTCAGTGCAGCCGGTAAACACACAGGGAGACAAACCGTGCCGTTCCCTTCCCGTGCAGACTTTAAACGAAGAGTGAACTCTCCGTAATAAATCAGAAGACTGCATTAAGAAATATGGACTCGGGTCTCTCTAATTGGATTAGGCTAATTGTCTGGAGGTAGATTTGGGAATACCGTTAGTGCAGCGAGAACCGTGATGTCATCAACTACCCTGGAAGACCATAAATGTTCAAAAGTCTAGCCGGCCTGAATTGTTTGGGGCAGGAGAGATGCACTGCGTGGAAACAGGCGTGAGGAGGATGTGGTGTGGTTTAGCGGCAGGTGTCATTCAGTGGCTAAGAATCCTATGGCCCAATAGATCTTTGATGAAGCTAATTTTATGGCAGTGCTTGGATCTTGAATGGACATGCATCGAGGGGTGGTGACTCCTTGCCTGCCCCAGCTGATGCATGTCCACATGAATGAACATCCAATGGAATGCTTTAAAGTAAAGCAGCCCTAAATGCTCAGACTAGACAGATCTCAGATCCCGAAAGGTGAACAAGGTCGGTCTTGGTTAATACTTGGACAGAAAACCACCAGCGTTCATATTGACCATATGTCAAAAAGGACATTGGAGAGCTGGGAAAAGTACAGAAGAGGGTAACTAAGGGTGCGTTCAGACGGGCAGACAAATCCGCCATCGGCCCCATTCTAATTTGATCCAGATCTTTTTTTATCCGGCGTTGCACAACCAGGCAGCTCCCCTTACCATGTGCATACTCTGCAGTGGATTGTCTAGATGGCATCCACCTGAAGGAGCTGCACAGTCGTTCGTTTGTTTGATTGTTTTTAATCTGTTTGTGCATGCGCATCTGCACCTCAACGTGGACTTGTTTTTCCACACATGCACGGAATTGAATGGTTAAAGCACCACCAATGGTACCTCCCTCTAGGTACCTTTTTTAATTAACGCAGTTCATAAAATTCACGGGCCGTTCAGAAACATGAAATTGTCCGGAACATTTGAGCGGAGCTCTGCGGCTGTTGCGCGTTTATGCATTTATGCGCATATTGCATAGATTTTTTTTAAAATGGCGGCTGCTCGGGATTGTCTGACACCAGACCATCCCAATGGGAGGATTGCACGCTCCAGATTTTAACTAGTATCTTTTAAGTATGGCTCCAAAGTACGGCAAGGCGGGAAGTTCACGGAAGAGGCACATTTCCCCAATGTTGCCGTCTGGTCATTAACTTTAAATCTGCCAGGCACAAGTGCCTGGCATGGATCTAAAGAGTCATCTGATCAGGACCTAAGATGAGTAGGGGGTCGGAGCACCTTCCCTAGGAGGAAAGGCCGAAGAGCCTGGGGAGTTTTCAGTTCAGAAAAGAGACAACTAAGGGTGATATTTATTTATTTACTTCTCTATTTGCATTTATATCCCGCCCATCCTGCGGGCGGGCTCAGGGTGGGGAACGTCATTAGAATACGTACAATTTCAATTTAAAACATTGACCATTGAAACATGATGAAACGTTATAGCAATTAAAACAACAGGTACAGCTCGGAACAGCATCAGTCGGTCATACATTTCTGGCCCGATGGTGCAGTGAGTTAAAGGCCCGTTGTCGGTGGGTTAGTAGACAAGTGACAGCCGGGTGACGAGGGGGGCTTGGGGGGTCAACAGTGGGAGGGCTTTTAGTGTCCTCCTGGCCCAACTGATGGACCTCCTGAAGGTGCCTGGTATTTTTGGCCACTGTGTGACAGAGTGTTGGACTAGATGGGCCATTGGCCTGATTCAACATGGGCTTCTCTGATGTTCTTATGTTTTATGTTCTTATGACAACCTCAGGGAGGCCATATATGGGCGCCCGCTGCCTCAGCCAAAAGCCTGGTGGAAGAGCTCCATCTTGCAGGCCCTGCAGAATTGAAGGAGATCCCGCAGGGCCCTGGTTTCAATAGGGAGCCTGTTCCACCAGGCTGGGGCAAAGGCAGAGAAAGCCCTGGCCCTGGTTGAGGCAAGACGGGCATCCTTCGGGCCAGGGACTACCAGGAGGTGTTGATCTTTCAAGTGTAACACTCTCCGAGGCGTATATAGGAAGATATCCCGGTCCCATAGATATCCCTTAGTGTAAATGGGAGGCGTTCCCTTAGATATCCCTTAATGCATATGGGTCCCTCAGCGTATATAGGAAGAGGCGGTCCCATCAAGCCATAGCAAACTTATGGCGACCTTGTCATGTTCTTCAAGGCGAGCGACATTTGGAGGCGGTTTGCCATCGTCTGCCTCTTGGACTTCGTTGGTGGCCTCCAGGGTTCCCTCTAAGCTGAGTTAGTGTGAGCCAGCTCACAGTTCTTTAGCCTCCGGCTCACACATTTTTTGTCATAGCTCCAGAGCAAACTAATTTATGCAGTAGCCAAGTCGTTCGCTCACAACCTTAATGCCAGTAGCTCACAAAGTAGAATTTTTGCTTAGAGGGAGCGTTGGTGGCCTCCCGTCCAACTACTACCCGGGGCCGACATGGCTTAGTTTCTGAGATCTGACAAGATCCGGCTAGCATGGGCCATCCAGGTCAAGGAGCGGTAGAAATACCTGAATTAAAATAATAGAAATGCATGCACAGTATCCTTCAGGTGTTGGAATCCTTAATGTATCCAAGTGCAAGCTTTCCAGATCTTCCAATTACCGCTTCCAATTACCATGTCAGATTGCACAGGGAAGCCATTGAAATTCATAAACAGAAACAGGAATTTCAAACAGGAAAGAAGAGAGTTTTAAAAATAAAGAGGGCATGGTTTCCTGTCCTGAAAAACACAAAATGCTTGACAGCTGACAATAGCACTACAGATAAGATTAGAGTTTCAATAGCCATTCCACACACAAAAGAACCTCCTCAGGAAACCTCCTCAGGAAACAATCCATAGACAAAAGAACCTCCTCAGGAAAGCTCCTCCATTAGCATGTCCATAGCCTGGAGAACTCCTACAAGATAATGACTCGACCCTACCCCCACCTTCCGTGAGTAGATATAAATGACCTGCCTTCCATTTTTCTTCTCACCGTGACACAGAGAGTACTCCGTCTTTCTGTGTTATACCTCTGAGGATGCCAGTCACAGCTACTGGCGAAACGTCAGGTCCTCCAATGCCAAGACCACGGCCACACAACCTGGAAAATCTACAGCAACTGATGAACTCCGGCTGTGAAAGCCTTCGACAACATATTTACCTTACATTGCTATACACTTACAAGATAATGACTCAGCCCTACCCCACCTTCCTGAGTAGATACAAATTACCTGCCTACTATTTTTCTGCTCACCTTGACACAGAGAGTGCTCTGTCTTTCTGTGTTACACCTCTGAGGATGCCAGTCACAGCTGCTGGCGAAACGTCAGGTCCTACAATGCCAAGACCACGGCCACACAACCCCGGAAAATCTACAGCGACTAGTTCCCAGATCTTGTTGAGCGTCTCTTCGCTCTTCCCCCCGCACAGCGATTCCTCCCTCCTTCTGCTCTCAGAATGGTACCCCCGAAGCTTCCGATCCTTACGTTATGTGGCGTCTCTCACTGCGGTGTCTCAAAAAGACATCTGCGCTTAGGCTTGGGAAATACGCAGCCTCGATTTAAATGGAACGGATTGATCGGCGAAGAGACGCGTGCTTTTTCAACCACAAAGAAAGAACGCCGAGTGATTGGAAACCCTGGTAAAACTGCTTCCCTTGAGCTCTAGACGCATAGATGTGCGCTCAGGCAATTATTTTTATGAGCCGGGGGGGGGTGGGGGGCGGGAAAACAGCATCCGCACATGGATAATATGATGTCACAACTGGCTGAGAGACAATCAAAGCCAACGGCTCCCCAGTTTTGCAAAACAGACACATCAAATATGTGCCATCTAAAGGTTTATGTCCCCAGATCCAAGTGTCGTAAAAACTTGGAGCTCGTTTTAGGATTTATTCACTAAGTGCCTTCAGGGAAAAAAAAAAAAAAAGAACCCGGGAGAAGGAAAAGAGAGAAATGAGAAAGGATATAGGAGAGATGCTTGTGGGGGTGGTGGGGGTGGGGAATTATGCAAGATGAAATCATAATGCAAATGCTTGAAGGGACTAGCAAACCATGGTTCGACCTCCAGAAGGATTCAGGTGAAAGGTTAGTGGAGGCGTGGGTTAGAGGCAAAGCGTCTGCTTGGCCTGCAGAAGGTCCCAGTTTCAATCCCTTGCCAGGGCTCTTTTTGGGCAGGAACACACAGGAACGGAGTTCTGGCTGGCTCCCGAGTAGGCCACACCCAGTGGGAACTCATTAGCATAATAGGCCACACCCAACAGCAGAAATCCATTAGGATTGGCTACACTAGGGGTGTGCGGCCTAACATGCAAAGGAGTTCCTGCTACAAAAAGAGCCCTGGGTTTTGACAACAAACAAGGAAAACCGAATAAGAAGCAAAAGGTGGGTGTGGCTGGATGACCACACTTCTGGTAACATGGGGGTGTGGCCTAATATGCTAATGCGTTTCTGCTGTTGGGTGTGGCCTGTTATGCTAATGAGTTCCTGCTGGGCTTTTTCTACAAAAAAATCCCTGATCCCTGCCATCTCCCATTGAGGGATCTCTTCGCGGGCGATGTGAAAGATCTGTGCCCAAGACGCCAGAGATCTGTTGCCCATCAAAGTAGACAACGCTGACCTTGCTCGACTGGTGGTCTCAGTCTAAGGAAGCCTTGCGTGTTTGTGTGAGTGGCATGCAACTAGGCTTCTGCTCTGCCCCACGGGATTGATTCCAGCGCATGTGGCCATAACCAGATTACTCCAGCACGGAGTGGTACTCTGCACATGTGAATGGTACTTCATTGTCGATCAAGAACCAGTGCAATGTCATGATTAGGATCTTGGACTGTTCACAAGGAGACCTGAGTTCCGATCCCAGTTCAGCCACGGAGCTCATCACGATGGCTGTGAGGTGGTCACGCTTTCTCAGCCTGACCTATCTCACAGGTCCGTGGTCAATCAATGTCTTTATTCGGCCAACAACCGGTGCAAGTCAAAAATAGAAGCTTTACAGTAAAGTCATTAGAAAGTAAAATTGGTCTGGTCAATGGCAACAATTAGTTAAAATCTGTAAAGTACTGGGTTCGCCGCATGGGGAGTCGAACTACGACATGTGTTCAGAAGCGTTAATTGTACATCACATAACTGCAAACCCGGCCCTGCAGGGGCCAACTTCATACACCCCACCCGGCACACCCATAGTCCCATTGGTGGGTTTGAATTTCCTGCCAAGGTCTAATTGGTGGGCTCTAGGTGGACTAGGATCCTAGGTCCCATTGTCTTTTTGTATCAAGCTTTAGACTTAAGTGGCGGGCCCCTAGTGGCGGTCTGCGTAGAAAACAAAATCTATACATAAAATTTCTCTATGAATTCTACAGGCTACTGGGGGGGGGGGATTGCACAGCTAATGGTAACCTGTTGATTAACACCCAATTAAAAGTTTCTTTAAAATATAAACATCAGAACATCCTGAAAAATTGTTATATTAGAATGCACTTCCTGATAGATGTGACAGTGGAACATCACATGCTCGATGGATTGCACCTCTTTAGCACCACACCTTTAGTCTCACTTTTCTCATATATTGACTCAACAGGATGCATTCCAGGGGACTGGAGGTAGGCAATCATCATACCAGGGAGGAGAGATCATAGAATCATAGATTCATAGAACGTTAGAGTTGGAAAGGACCTTGCAGGTCATCTAGTCCAACGCCCTGCACTCTGCAGGAGCAGAGCCGAAAGAGAGCCCTACATACCTACAACATATCCAAAAGATGGTCATCCAGCCTCCTCTTGAAAACGTCCAAGGAAGGAGCATGCACCACCTCCTGAGGCAGCCCCAGCCAATTATAGACCTATAGGTCTACTCAGTATTACAGGCACAGGTCCATTAAGAGATGGACGGAAATTAAGACAGAACTTCAGACACTATTTGGTCTCTTGGAGGAAAGGCAAGAGGAATATGTGCTAAATCGGGGGTCCCCGACCTTTTCAAGCCCACTTGCGCCTTTGAAGCTCTGACACAGCGTGGTGGGCTCTGCAACAAAATGGCTGTCACAATATGGCCGCCACGGCTTCCCTTCAGTCACACAGTGAAGATTCTTGTGCTGTAGCGGCAACTGCTGTCAAAGTAATGATTTGGAAAATCTGCACAGCTATCTAAAAGGCTTGTTGGACATCCTGGATCCACTCACTTTCTAAAAAAAAAACACTTGGTGGCCACCAGGAAAGGTGTCAGTGGGCACCACGATGCCCACTAGGGCTGCCAGCTCTTGGTTGTGAAATACCTGGAGGTTTTTGGAGGCGGAGTCTGAAGAGGGCGGGGTTTGAGGAGGGGAAGGACCTCAGTGGGGTATAATGCCATACAGTTCACCTTCTAAAGTGTCCGTTTTCTCCAGGTGAATTGATCTCTTTCACCTGGAGATCAGCTGTCATAACAGGAGATCTCCAGCTGCCACCTAGAGATTGGCAACCCTAGTGCCCATGGGCACCACATGGAGGACCCCTGATTTAGACCTTCCGTGCAGCTTCCGTATAAGTTTGAATTAGTAAATCCTAAGCGAGATTAAGTCCGAACTGACAGGCTCCATCAATGCCATCCGTGTCTTCGAAGAAGAAGAGGAGGAAGAGGAGGAGGAGACTGGATTTATACCCAAAGTCACACCAAGAAGGAGGAGGAGAAGGAGAAGAGGAGGAGGAGGAGGAGATTGTATTTATACCCCACCCTTCACTACCCAAAGGAGTCTCAGAGTGGCTCACAAACTCCTTTCCCCTCCCCTCCCCACAACAGACACCCTGTGAGGTCGGTGGGCCTGAGAGAGCTCTGACCAAAACTGCTCTTTTTCAAGAACAGCTCTGACAGAACTATGGCTTGCCCAAGGTCATCCAGCAGGTGCAAGTGGAGGAGTGGGGAATCAAAATCGGTTCTCCCAGATTAGAGTCTGTGCACTTAACCACTACACCAAACTCTCTTAAATATGATTAGCATGTTGCTTTTAGTTTGTGTTGGGGGAAATATTCGCACCCTGATCGATAAGAGAGAGGGATGGAACTGGTGGGGACCCTACAGCTTCAGCGAGAGAGAGAGAGAGAGAGAGAGAGAGAGAGAGAGAGAGAGAGAGAGAGAGAGAGAGAGAGAGAGAGAGAGAGAGAAACTCTTCCCAAAGAATCTCTTATTTATTGGACTTTAAAAGCCGTTAATGCATAAACTTTCAAATATATAACATTCTAGTCTGTAGCATACAGCATTAATTTTGAAATTTTAATACTTTAATATCGTTCACAGTAGTTCTATAAAGGATCTCCTCAGTTGCTCTGCCCAGTCCCATAATGGAGGGCAAGGGCGTAGACTTTCCAATTTTCCGGGGGGGGCAGGGGCTGGGCCATAGGCATTGCTGTGCTAGGTCCTTAAAAGAACTGATGCCCAGTGACATCATAGGGAGGAGCCAGTGACATCACAGGCCACTGTCACTATTTATGGAGGTGGAGCTATGTGGGATTTAGGAAAGGGCTCTCCAGAAATTTAGGGGGGCCTGGGAATCCTTGGGAACCCCCTAGCCAGGCCCCAATGGCTCAGAAACAAAGTATGGCATGGGCCTGAAAGTGACATCACATGAAGGGGTGGGGTTTTGGTGCAGGATGTGACATCATTGGAAGCAGTGGAGCTTTGGAAGTGCAATCACCTAACCTTTCACCTGGAAGTGACATCACAGAAAATGGCATCACAAAGTGATGTCACATCCTTGCTAGGCGCCACCCCTATGGTTTGCCTAGGGGCAGTTTGCCATTGCCTGCCTCTGTGTAGTGGTCCTGGACTTCCTTGGTGGTCTCCCATCCAAGTACTAACCAGGCCTCCCTGCTTAGCTTCTGAGATCTGGTGAGATCGGGCCAGCCTGGGTGGGGACAAACAAGTATGCAGGATTCTGTAAAATTCCATTCTGACTCCTTGTGCTGTTTAACATATACATGAAACAACTGGGGAGTTTTGACAGGATTTGGACTTCATTGTTACTACTGTACACATGACATTCATAGTAAGACTTCCAGGTATTTCCTGTGTGCTTTATTTGAGCCATATAGAGGCACAGCCACTGAATGGAGGTGGGGACTGGTAGACTTGGTTGAGAATGCACCATCTAAATCCATTCAAGTTATAGAAAGGATAGAAGTGAGGCCTACACCACTATTAGTGAGTGAATTTAAAATGTATAATTACCTAGGCCAGTACACCCTCTGCCAGCTCTTAATGCTCAGCTGTACTATGAACTGAGCAACCTTAGACACCCAAAGGCAGCTGCTCTGTTGGATGCACAGAACTTATTTACAATTAATTTTTTACTCTCCAGTAAGCTGCTGATTTCTGTGAAACTAAAGGCGAAATTGAATGAGACATTAGAGAGCTGTGATTGAATCTCTCACTGTCTTTAATTTTAAAAAACTATGCAGGAGCAGTGTGTGTCCATGTGTGTGTGAGAGAGAGAGGTATGTGTGACACCTAAATTGCCTTTGTTCCAAATGCTTACTGAGAAAACTTGTAAATAGCAAACTAATTCTGAATAAGGATGAGGGATGTTTGCCTATCAATCCTCTTGTATTCAGGGTTCAATTACTGTAAGTGGCTTACTGCTTATTGATAAAATTTGTTTCTTGGGGTACATGACTGTTCTGTGGTGTTTCCAGCTTTTAGTACAGGAGAGCCAACTTTCCTTAAGTTTAATACATTTTCCAATTGAAAGTTGGTTTGATAAGGAAGGGCTATTTCACAAACATCTAAGCATATTGCACAACATCATGAGTTGATTCCCCACTCCTCCTCCACATGAAGCTAGCTGAGTGACCTTGGGACAGTCACTGCTGTCTCTCAGCCCCCTCTACTTCACAGGGTGTCTGTTGGAGGGAGAGGGAGAGAAGGAGATTGTAAGCCACTCTGAGACTCCTGGTAGTGAAGAGCGGGGTATAAAAATCACAAATTCAAGTATTTCTTTGCTTTTCATTGAAATCTTGGGCACTCATCAGAGCTCAGATAGCAGTGCAAGTACCCCCCAAAGGCTGATTTTTAAGGCATTAGGGAACTGTGCAGTCCCTGACCTATCCCTCAGGGCACAGTACAGAGAAGCTCAAGGGACTTGGTAACAAAAGTTATACATCTCCTTGCTCTCCGCTGCCCTCCCCCAACATTCCCTGCCAGCATTACCAGAGACTCAAGCTGCGGACAAGCTGAGCTCGCTATGAAAACCTCCCCCCAGCCAAACAAACCCAGCCACCCACCCCGGAACGAGGGGAGGGGGAGAGGGGAGAAGGGGAGTGGGAGAAGGACCTCACGCATACACACACAACCCTGTCTCCAGAGACAGAGCACACGTCTCTCCCCTCCCCCCGCTGTCTCGCAGGCAGTCGCAGTGGCTAAAGTAGGGGGAGGAGAAGGCGATGGCGGGCTCTCCCCATCCACTTCACATGGGCCACAGTCACGACTAGGATTTGACTACATCAGAGCCCTTCAGCACAATCTTTGCAGGCAGGAAAATGAGGGGGAAAGCAAACCAGTCTTTCCATTCTAGTACAAAAGCAACAGGCTGCAGCCAGAGAGATGAAAGCGGGCACAGCAAAGGTGAGCCAGAGTGGAGGCAGCCCAGCGCCTCCCTCGCCTGCCATCTAAGCAAGGAAAGCCACCAAACTTAGCAGTGCTCCAAACACTTTCCGCCAGCCAAACAACCCCCCCCCCCCAGAGTGGCTCAGTGGCTGGCTGGCAGCCTCTCCAAGCCGGCTGGCCAGCTTGGAAAGGCAGCGGGCAAGCTGAGCAGGCACCAAACACTTGCAGTGAGCTAAGCACACGCCAAACACATGCGCACAGTCAAACATTTCCCCCTCTCACCCCACCTACCCCAGAGCGGCTCAGTCGCCTGCAGTCTCTGCAAGCCGGCCAGGGAGAACTGAGTAGGCTCCAAACATGTGCACAGCCAAAGAACCCCCACCCCAGAGCAGCTCAGTGCCAGCTGAGCACACACCATTCAGCCACTCCAAGCCAGCTCCTCCATGGAGGCCAGCTCCCCTCCCCCAATCTCCCGGCATGGCTTGCCTCGCCGGGAGCGCGAAAAACAGCAACAGAAGCAGCATGAAGCAGCACGAGGCAACACGAGGCTTCCCTTGGCTTTCCCCACCCCCATGGCTGCCCACGCTGGAGCTCAGGCCAGCTCCTTACCTTTTCCTGTGGGAGATCAGAATAATTTAGGGCTTATGGGAGCTGGGGGTGGGGCTTAGCTTTCAGGAAGCAAGCCCTACTCTCCTCCCACCACATCCGGAGTCTCAGAAAGCGGAGGGGAAAAACTCTCCGCTTTCCAAATGGGTTGGGGATGGGGTTTTTTTTTTTTGCCAAGGTTTGTGAGTCTGGTTGCCCGGGGGGGCTCAGGAAATTTCGGGGGTAGCCTGAGCCCCAGAGCCCCCCTGGAGTTGACGCCCATGATGGAGGGTAGTTGGTTAGAACAACAAGGAACAAAAGTAAACCCAGATATTAAATACTCCCCCTCCATCCATAGGGGATCATACAACTGTCAGTCAGGCCTGTGATGACCATCTGATGTTCTCGACAAACCCCAGCATGACCTTTGTCTGTAGTTAAAACAATTTCTGTGATGGCAGAATGCCCCGACTATCTTCCAAGTGACAATCCGTATATTATCAGTGTTTCGGGAAATTTCTAGGCAACCTCTCTGTGTCAAGGAGGAATTCTGGAGACACATAACCCATATCTAGATGTTTTGGCTGGAGGCGGAAACAGAGAAACGCAAGCAATCCTGTTAAAGCACGGTGCGTTGTCAGGCTTGAGAGAGGCTCGAGAGATGACAAAGAGCTCAGCCTGCAAAGCCTTATGGGAGAGGGACCCGAGCGAATCCAGGCTGCTGTACAGAAATGCCCAGCCTCGCCAACAAATCTGCCACAGAGCAAAACTGTCTGCCATCCCAACATATTCTCAGTGCGAGAAGAAAGAGAAAGACTACAACCCCCATAATCCTTCAGGTTGTCAACCCCAGGTTGGGGAATTCCTGGAGACTTGGTGTGTGGGGGGTGCCTGGGAAGGAAGTGGATGTCATAGACTCTGCTTTCCAGAGTGCCCTGTCCTTCGTGGGAACTAATCTCTGTAGGCCGACGATCAGTTGTAGTTCCTGGAGATCTTGTGGCCCCACCTGGAGATTGGCAACCCTGGTGTAGGCAATCCAGGAAGCCAAGAAGGTGGCACCAGTAGGGTTGCCAGCTTCCAGGTGGGGCCTGGGGACCTCCCGCTTTTACAACCGATCTCCAGGTGACAGGGATCGGCTCCCCTGGAGAAAATGGTTGCTTTGAAGGGTGGACTCTATGGCATTGGACCGTGCTGAGGCCCCTCCCCTCCCCAAACCCCGCCCTCTCCCGGATCCCCCCCCCCCCCCCAAAGTCTCCAGGTATTTTCCAACCCAGACCTGGCAACCCGAGGCACCAGTCATAAAGAAGATGAGTGGAGTTTGCTAGAGGAGGAGCCGTTCCGGCGTTAGCTTGTGAGACAGACACACCACCTGGGAAATTAGGATGGAAGGGCCGGTGAATCACGCGGATCAAAAGTCCTTCTCCCCTCCGGCAGCTGCGGCATTATCAGCAATTCCGTTATCAAATGGCGCTCCAGACACAAAATCCATCGGTGCGTTTAACAAGCGTGGTGAGATTGCATCTGCAAAACCTTCTAATGTGGAGAGGTAGACAGCATTTGGGACATTTGGTTAATATAGTGCCGTTCTGCCCCGTCATAGAAGCGTGGTCCTGAGTGCAGTAAATATATTTCCCAAGACGTATATTGCAAAAAAGAGAAACTTGAGATTTATTCAAGTAGATCCGGTCCCCGTTCAGGTTGCAGTCAACAGGAGAGAGAGAGAGAAGCCTCGTTGAAAGGGTTCTTTCCCCATCATGAATGGCTGGCTTATCCGGCATGAGAAGTATGAGGGAATTGTCTCTGCAGGAAGGACCTGCAGAGAAATGTGTCTCCATGGAAGGCCATGTGAAGAGAGTGAGATGACAAAGTGAGTGAGAGAGAGTGGAGGGGTCAGAGGGCAGCTTGCAGGGTTAAAACAAAGGAGAGGGATCAGATTCAAGAAGATAATTAGAGTAATGTAGCCCCCCCGGTGTCGAAGCATATTGAGTCACTCACTCCAACAGACAGAAATAATGGTAGATCCCAAAGGAGGAGGAGGGAGAAAGCAGCTATATGGGGCTGAAGGAAACTGATGCATACAGAAATGATGGACCAGAAAGACTGCTGAGTGCATCTCTCTAAAGTTGCCAGATCCTTGCTGGGAAATTCCTGGAGATTTTGGGGGAAGTTGGGGGGGGGCATGGTCCCACAGAGTACACCCAGTAAAGCAGCCATTTTCTCCAGGGGAAATGATTCTTGTAATTGGGAAATCGGTTGTAATCCTGGGAGATCTTCAGACTGCACCTGGCCGTCGGCAAACCTGTGTTCCCCCCCATTGTCTCTTGGCTACTCCCCAATAATTCCCCTCTGTCTCTTCCACAATCGTTTCTCTTCCAGGAATGACAGAGGGTAACACCGTGGTGTACAGGTTTGAGACCCCCGACTAGGATGACCTAGGGTAGGTGGATCTAGAAGAAGAAGAGGAGGAGGAGATTGGATTTATACCCCGCCCTTCACTACCCAAGGGAATCTCAGAGCGGCCTACAAACTCCTTTCCCTTCCCCTCCCCACAACAGACACCCTGTGAGGTAGGTGGGGCTGAGAGAGCTCTTGACAGAAACTGCTCTTTTTCAAGAACAGCTCTTGTCAGAACTATGGCTTGCCCAAGGTCATCCAGCAGCTGCGAGTGAAGGAGTGGGGAATCAAACCTGGTTCTCCCAGATTAGAGTCCGCACACTAAACCACTACACCAAACTGGCTCTATGTCCTATTTATTTTTAAACTCTCTTCTTTCCTGTCGAAATTGTATTTATGTTTATGAATTTCAATGGCTTCCAACAAGGTAATTGGATGTTTCCTGTCCTGAAGAACACAAAATGCTCTACATCTTACAACAGCACTACAGATAAGATTAGAATTTCAACAGCCAATCCATACGCAAAAGAACCTCCTCAGGAAAGCGCCTCCCTTAGCATGTCACAGCCTGGGAAACTCAGCCCTACCCCACCTTCCTGAGTAGATATAAATTACCTGCCTACCATTTTTCTTCTTCTCGCCCTGACACAGAGAGTACTCCACCTTTCTGTGTTATACCTCTGAGGATGTCAGTCACAGCTGCTGGTGAAATGTGAGGTCCTACAATGCCAAGACCATGGCCAGACAGCCTGGGAAATCTACAACAAGTAATGAACTCCAGCCCTGAAAGCCTTCGACAACATATGTCATTGATGGCCCACTTGTGTGTTTCCATCTCATACCGAGTACCAATTTAGTATTTTATACATTCAAAGCAGTTTGCGCATATCATCACAGCACTCTTGCTAGGTAGGTCATTGGTCCCACCTTGGAGAGGGGTGGCTGAGGCCAAGAGAAAGTTGTGTGGGCGTAGCTTGGATGACATTTGAACCGGAGACCTCCCAAATCCCAGTCCGTTCCCTTAGCTACAATGCCATCTCCGCTCCAGTTGGTATTTTCAACCTCCCCCATCTCAAATTAGAGAATTGTGCAACTGAAGTGTTTTCATATCTGTCTGTTTCAGGCTTCTTCTATCAGGGCCTCTGTCCATCCAAGCATGCTGGATGCCGGCAAACAGAAAGACCCAGGGATTTTTTTTCCCCCGGGGGAGGCGACGTCTCCCATTCACAATCACCTTAAGTCAGGGGAACCGGGAACAGCAGAGTTGAATTCAAACATCTTTTTAAGCCAATCTTTACTCATTTAAAAACTTTAATATATATATACCCTTAAGCAGGCGTTCAGGAGCTTTGCTGACCCAGAACGCAGGTTGCAAACTCCGATGCATGGCCGGTGTTAATAGGCGAGAGGGGAAAAACTCCCCTTGACTTCCAAATAAGGTTTAGATTAGATCACACGAATCCAATTTTACACATCTCGGGGGAAGAAGACTATTATATCTGGTGATTATTAGGAGCCGCTCAAAATGACCGGAGATGCCAAGCAGGAACATTTATTACGCTGTGAAAATCCTCCGTGTGAGGAGCAGATGGAATGGTTCCTTTTTCCCTGCAGGTTTTTGCGCTCTCCTCCTCTGTCCGTTTACCATTTGACGTTTCTAATGCAGATGAGAAATGGGAGTGATTCTTTCTCGTGCTACGTTGCAATGCAAGAACTTGTGCCTATATTACGTCAGAGGCTCTTTAGACAGGGGGACTTTAACTGGCATGCTGATTCCGAGCTGCACAGTACTTAGAAACCGTCAAAAAGGGAAACAAAACACCCTAATTTTGATATATTTTTTTTTAAAAAATATCCCATTGTGTAGATTTTAGCCACAGTCTAAATTACCTGAGTGCCTAGCATAAGAGCTATTAGAGACTGAAAGTTTTTGAGACTGCTGAACCGACAACCAAAGATTGGTGTGTGGCATAATGTATCATAATGCCCCTGTATAAATCAATGGTGCGACCCCATTTGGAGTACTGCGTACAGTTCTGGTCACCACACCTCAAAAAGGATATTATAGCATTGGGAAAAGTGCAGAAAAGGGCAACTAGAATGATCAAAGGGTTGGAACACCTTCCCTATGAAGAAGGGTTAAAACACTTGGGGCTCTTGAGCTTGGCGAAACGACGGCTGAGGGGTGACGTGATCGAGGTTTATAAGATTATGCCTGGGATAGAGCAGGTCGAGAAAGAAGTCCTTTTCTCCCTTTCTCACAATACAAGAACTCCTTGTGGGCACTCCATGAAATTTCTGGGCAGTCGGGTTAGAACAGATTAAAGGAAGTCCTTCTTCACCCAAAGAGTGATTAACACAGGAGGCGGCAGCGGCTAGAAGCACAGATGGCTTCAAGAGGAAACTGGATGAACATATGGAGCAGAGGGCCATCAGTGGCTATTAGCCACAAGGTATAGATAGGAACCAGGGTTCTTTTTATAGCAGGAACTCCTTTGCATATTAGGTGACACAACCCTAATGTAGCCAATCCTCCAAGAGCTAGCAGAGGTCTTCTTACAGGGGCTACTGTAAGAGCCCTGATAGGAACTCTCGGTCTGGGGCAAGGGATGCCCAGTATTCTTGGTGCTTGGGGGGCAGCAGTGGGAGGGCTTCTAGTGTCCTGGCCCCACTGGTGGACCTCCTGATGGCACCTGGTATTTCTGGCCATTGTGTGACACAGAGTGTTGGAATGGATGGGTCATTGGCCTGATCCAACATTGGCTTCTTGTATGTTCTCTTATGTTCTTATAGTGGTTAAGAGTGTCGGGCTATTATCTGGGAGATACAGGTTCAAATCCCCACTCACACCATGGAACATGGATGGGTGACCTTGGGGCAGTCACATGCTTTCAGTGTGACCTACCTCAAGGCAAGGATACAATGGAGAAGAGGAGAAGGACGTAAGCCACCTCGGGTCCCCACTGGGGAGAAAGGCGAGGTACAAATGAAATAAAACATCTACAGGAAATACATGAGTATTGGGAAAGGCCCTCGACATGCTGAAACAGCTGATAAATTGTTTCTGTGTGCTGGTAGGCACTGGGTGTACTAGTGTTATGGGATATGTATTTGTCCCGGGGCCGATTTGCTGGGAAAGGGAAACTGAGAGCCAGTTTGGTGTAGTGGTTAAGTGCACGGACTCTAATCTGGGAGAACTGGGTTTGATTCCCCACTCCTCACATGCAGCTGCTGGTGTGACCTTGGGTCAGTCACAAGTTCTCTCAGAGCTGTTCTCTCACGGGCAGTTCTCGAAAGAGCTCTCTCAGCTCCCCCTACCTCACAGGGTGTCTGTTTTGGGGACAAGAAGGGAAGGAGTTTGTAAGCCGCTTTGAGACTCCGAATGAAGGGCGGGGTATAAACCAATCTTCCTCCTCCTCCTCCTCCTCCTCCTTCTGTAGGGCAAGGGGGCTGAGGGCACCCAAATTATTTCTGGACTTCCTTTGATGATGAACAAAGCACTATTGTATGTTTTAATGCCCAGAAGAAAGAAGGCTCCCCCTTCTCATTGCCGTACCTTGACCCCAAGTTGCATCACTGTGAGGATACTGTATCAGATTTAGGAAGGGTATTTATGAGGCAGGTGCAGGAGGAGCATGAAAGCATCCGTTCCCCTCTGAGAGATCAGGGTGATCTACCCTACCTAACAGAGTTGTGTGGGTAAAACTAGGGTTGCTGAATCCACGTTGGGAAATTCCTGGAGATTCTGGGGTGGAACTTGGGGAAGGTGTGGTTGGAGGAAGGAAGGAAGGAAGGAAGGAAGGAAGGAAGGAAGGAAGGAAGGAAGGAAGGAAGGAAGGAAGGAAGGAAGGAAGGAAGGAAGGAGGAGGAGGAGGAAGAAGAAGAAGAAGAAGAAGAAGAAGAAGAAGAAGAAGAAGAAGAAGAAGAAGAAGAAGAAGAAGAAGAAGAAGAAGAAGAAGGAAGGAGGAGGAGGAGGAGGAGGAGGAGGAGGAGGAGGAGGAGGAGATTGGATTTATACCCCGCCCTTCATTACCCAAAGGAGTCTCAGAGCAGCTTACAAACTCCTTTCCCTTCCCCTCCCCACAACAGACACCCTGTGAGGTAGGTGGGGCTGAGAGAGCTCTGACAGAAACTGCTCTTTTTCACAGACAGCTGTGCCAGAGCTTGTGACTGACCCAAGGTCACATCAGCAGGTGCAAGGGGAGGAGTGGGGAATCAAACCCAGTTCTCCCAGATTACAGTCCGCGCACTTAACCACTACACCAAACTGCCTCCACGAAGTCCCCCTCCAAGGCGGCCATTTTTCTCCAGGGGGACTGATCTCTGTAGTCCGGAGATCAGTTTTAATTCTGGGGGGTCACCCGGAGCTCGGCAACCCTAAATCAAATGGATGAAAGGGGGGGGGGGGATGTTGCAGTCTGTCCTGAGGTCTCTTATGGGACGAATGGGATTTTCTAAAAAAAAATGTAGTCTTGCCTACTGCGTATTTCCCTGTTCTGGAATTAATTACAAGAATGCTAATTAGAGTTGAATTAGGAAGATTTAGAACTGACTTGTAGAACAAGGATCTGCAATAATTAAGGAAGGTAAGCCTGGGGGATATGCTTATCCTCACGGCTGCCGAGGGAAGGGAGGGGGAGAGAAAACCCCGGGACCCCGCTCAGTCGGAAGTCCCGTTGAGGCAAGTCTGTCATGTGGTCCACTTCCATCTAGGGTGTCAGGCAGTACCTGGCAACCAGAGAGTGATGGGTAGCCAACCCCCAGGTGGTGCTCGCCCACGCCATTTGTTTCTGGCTTTATACCATTGGCCGAGAGGAAGAACTTCTGGCCTGGCCAGGAAAATCCTGACTGGGGTGCAGCTGTGGTTGCCATCCCCCAGGTGGGAACTGGAAGTCCCCTGGAATGACAACTAATCCCCAGACTAGAGATATCTGTTCCCCGGTGGCCTGGGAGGAGGGATGCGCTGTGGCATTAATACAACTCTGAAGTCCCTCCTCTCCCTACTACAGTTTGGCTTAGTGGTTAAGTGCGCGGATTGTAATCTGGGAGATCAGTTCCACTGGAGAAAGTGGCAGCTTTGGAAGGTGAACTCTGTGGTATTATACCCTGTTGAAGTCCTTCCCCAAACCCTCCAGTTTGGTGTAGTAGTTAAGGAGGGGAGGAAGGAAGGGAGGGAGGGAGGAAGGGAGGGAGGGAGGAAGGGAGGAAGGGAGGAAGGGAGGAAAGGAAGGAAGGAAGGAAGGAAGGAAGGAAGGAGGGAAAGAAGGAAGGAAGGAAGGAAGGAAGAGGAAGGAGGGAAGGGAGGGAGGAAAGAAGGAAGGAAGGAAAGGAAGGAAGGAAGGAGGGAAGGAAGGAAGGAGGGAAGGAAGGAGGGAAGAAAGGAGGGAAGGAAGGAAGGAGGGAAGGAAGGAGGGAAGGAAGGGAGGAGGGAAGGAAGGAGGGAAGGAAGGAAGGAGGGAAGGAAGGAAGGAGGGAAGGAAGGAAGGAGGGAAGGAAGGAAGGAGGGAAGGAAGGAAGGAGGGAAGGAAGGAGGGAAGGGAGGAGGGAAGGAAGGGAGGAGGGAAGGAAGGAAGGAAGGAGGGAAGGAAGGAAGGAGGGAAGGAAGGAGGGAAGGAAGGAGGGAAGGAAGGAAGGAGGGAGGAGGGAAGGAAGGAAGGAAGGAGGGAAGGAAGGAGGGAAGGAAGGAGGGAAGGAAGGAGGGAAGGAAGGAAGGAGGGAAGGAAGGAAGGAAGGAG
>JAPDNY010000894.1:0-22529 GCA_029375565.1 Gekko gecko | reverse complement strand
GGGACCCCTGGCCAGTGCAGAAACCACCACGGGGGGTACTTCCTGAGTACTCCAAAGAGTGATGTGGTCTCACCCTCCAGTGGGCGCCCTACCCTCGAGGACTGCGTGGGATCCCAGGGGAGAGGGCAGGGGAGAGCCTCTGACCGGCATGCAGAAGGTCCCAGGTCCAGTCCCCGACGGCCTCTCCAGGCGAAAAGGACCAGGCAGCCGGACGATGTGAAAGACCTCCGTCGGAGACCCGAAGAACCGCTGCCGGTCTGAACGGACAATAACTAATGTACCGATTCGGCAAAAGGCAGTTTGGAAATATCTTAGACATCTTTCTTGTGGTTGCCAACAAGAAGTTGGGAAATCCCCAGAGGAATTTTTGGGAAGGAAGCCTAGAGAGGACAGGGTTTCGGGGAGGTGGAGGGGCCCAGCGGGGCACAATGCGGTAGAGTTCACGTCCCAAAGTGGTCATTTTCTCTGGGGAAACTGATCTCTGTCCCCCGGAGGTCAGTCGTAATTCCAGGAGTTCTCCAGCCACCACCTGGGAGGTTGGCAACCCCGTTCGGCGGGCGGCCTTGCTGTGTTGAGGGGCAACATCCATCCACCTTTTGCTCCCCAGAGAGACAGGCAGGAGGGAACAACTTTTGAAACTTTGGCCTGCTCTCGAGCATGTGCAAAGTGTTCCTCCGTCCACCCCCAGTGGCGCAGGCCGTCTCAGGGGAGGCCTCCCAGCCCGGGCCCTGTCCAGACGGGGAAGGAAGGCCGTGGGCACAGGACTCCGTCCCCCCGTCCCCCCCGCCTGCCTGGCCCTACCGGGCTCTGTACCCACACTCCCTCACTGGCTGGCTGGCTGGATGGATGGATGGAGGAGCGCGCCAGCCGGCTGGGAACTTTCCTGTTTCTCCTCCTCTCCCCCTCTCACACTTCACTCCCGTTGCCTAGACAACCCCTTAAACTAACAGGCTGCCGAGGGGGCTGAGTTCGCAGCAGCAGAGAATTTATCTTTTCTTGTTCCTTTCCTCCCCAGATCCTGAGCCCCCCTTTCCTCCCATCCGCCCCCCATTCCTCGCTCACTCGCCAGCCAGCCAGCCAGCCAGCCGGAGAGCCCTGCTATGGTCCTTGGGATCTTGCCCCTCCAACTCGGAGCTGCCAGCCCCCCTGCGCCCAAGGTAAGAGCCCTGGGGGATTTTGGGTGGGTGGGGAGGGAGGGAGGGCGTGGGGGTCACTGCGGGCAGCCCCTTTGGCATCCCACGGGGCGCCTGGCAAACGCAGAGCAGCAGGGCACCTGGAAGTCCTGCCAAAAGTTGATGGCAGACTGGGGCCCGGGGTCCACCGGGCAGGAGGGAGTGTGCCGGAGAGACGGCGGAGGCTGGGAAGGCACTTTTACCCAGGTGGGCAAGAGAGCAAAGTCAAAGAGCATAGGGTGAGGGTCGGCGGAGACAGCCAGAGGGATGTACCGGAGGTGTGTCAGGAACAGACTGTGCACCTGGGGCAAAGTGGGCCGGGGGAACCAGTTGAAGAAAGTGAGCCGGGACAGAGGGGCAGAGTGCCAGGACGTGAGCGCCCGCCACAGTGCCCCCAAATATCTGAGCGCTGGGAGGAGGGGGGGGGATCCGTTCCAGCTTTGGGGTCTCAAGGCGGAGCGCTGCGCCCCTGTGAGGGAGCCGTCATACCTGAGAGCCCTGCTGAGAAATGCGTGTGGGCAGAGAGGCATGCGGGCGTGGGCTGGCTGGCTCCCTTTCTGCGTCCCTGAAAGGGCGGAGTGAGCCTCTCTCGGTGCGGAGTTCTCTCCAGGCGGGTGCCGGGGCTCAGACAGGGGGACGGGGGCTTGGGTGTGTGTGTGTGAAAGCAGCGCATATGTCAGAGGGGAGGCAATGCACGGAGGGGCTGAATGAGGTTCGGAGAGCCTCCCCCGTCTTCTGCTGGCCGCGGCTGTAGGGCTTGAGGCAGCAGGACTCTCTTGGGGTTTCCAGGGCCACGGCTGGGGAAAGTAGTCAGGCGCACTTGGCAATGTGGCGAGAGTGTTGGGGAAGGAAGCTCAAGGAAGCACTGATGAACGGAGTTCTGGCTCTGAAAAGCTTAACCCCCGAAAAACTTCCTGGCCTCTACAGTGCCGCTGGATTCTAATCTTGAGAAGCTCCGTCTGTGTGAACACTCCACACTTCCTGTCAAGAGAGGGGTTTGCCTCTCTTTCGGCAAGCCGGGGCCAGGCTGTGCTGGGCGAAGTGGCCCCGAGGGGCGAGATGACGTCGGCGTTCGGCTCTGCAACATGCGTGTGCAAACAGCCCCCACCCTGAACAATGCGCTCCGTCGCCTGTTCGCAGGCCTCTCGTGTTTGCAGGGTTGAATTTGTTTGGCGTGAGGAATTGGTGTGTTTATTCATAGTCTCGCACTGGGAATCAAGGCGAATTCCCCAGAAGAAGTCAGTACAATCAGTCAATGGTGGAACATCCAATAGGGACGGTATTCGGGGATCATTTGGAGCAGGAGCGTGCAGGAGCAGTGCTCCGGCAGTTAGAAGCACAGGAGGCGGCAAGCCCGCCCCCAGGTCCCAGCAGGAGCACAAAGCAGCACATGTAGCATTCCTCCTGGGCCCAGATAGGCTACTCTGGGACTGGAATGACAGCCCCCAGAGTGGAAAGACAGTCTCTAGGGGTGGAGCCTGAGCAGTGGGTTTTGCCTTCTGACACACTTCCGATGATGTCAGGGGGTGCAGCCTATGCAAATAAGCTATGCTAATGAGTTAGGCTAATGAGCTCCTGAACCTCTTTTTCTATGAAATAACCCCTGGCGGTATTTGTGGATTTCCTGCCTTGTGCAGGGGTTGGACTAGATGACCCTGGAGGTCGCTCCCAATTCTATGATTCTCTGCCCCTATGACACTGCAATAAGGTCTAAGTCATAGAAATCTGGATGCCACCAGAGCCGAAGCACAGAAAAACAAACGCAAAGATTACCTGCAGGAGTTACTTACAGCAACAGAGAGTGCAAATTAAAACACGGTGGTATAGTTCTGGTAAAAAAAAGTACCTGAAGAAGTCAGCGGTGATTCACGAACGCTTATACCCTGCCACAGATCTTGTTAGTCTTTAAGGTGCTCTTGGACTCTGGCTCTTTTTCGCTGCTAGTAAAGGTAAAGGTTCCCTTGCTCAAAAGCCAGTTGAACCCGACTCTAGGGTTGCGCTGCTCATCTCCGTTTCCAAGCCGAAGAGCCAGCGCTGTCCGAAGACGTTCCTGTGGTCATGTGGCCGGCATGACTCAACGCCAAGGCACACAGAACGCTGTTAACTTCCCACCGAAGCAGTACCTATTGATCTACTTGCAATTTCTTGCTGCTGCAGACAGACTCACATGGCAGCCCTCTTGGTATAGTTGTGGTGAACCCTGTCGCAAAGAGGAGATGCCCCGGTTAGAATTGGCAGTGCAGGTGGTGGTCTGTCACCTGGTCAGTCTTTCAGTGGGGACTAAACGCGAAGGGCCTCGAACGCATTTTCGGAATACGATCTTATTCAGCGCAACCGTTAACAGTTTCTCTCCTGCCTTTCCGGATGGTGTTTCATGTCTTCGACGGAGAGGCTGGAGGGTGGAGCCCTGAAGATCAGCAGGGGGAGCCCTTTCTTTCTTCCTAAAAGTTGGCTGGGCAAAAGAAAGCGGCATCCGACCTTTCCCTGAGAAGAGAAAAGGGGCTTTTCAGCTGCCGCCCTTCCTAGGAATGTGGGAGAAGTTGCTTGAATGGGGTGTGTGGGGGGGGTGATGGGGACACTGGGAGGGCACGTTGCCTTTGGGAGGGGTGCCCTAGAGCATGCTGGGACAGAGCAGGAACCAAGCAAGGTGGGAGGTGGGCCTCAAGAGCATCCCTAGGCCCCTCGCCTCATCCGCAAGCTCTTAGCCAGTATGGGGAGGCCTGTGGGAAAGGAGGAGGAGGAGGAGGAGGAGGAGGAGGAAGAGGAGATTGGATTGATACCCCGCCCTTCACTACCTGAAGGAGTCTCAGAGCGGTTTACAAACTCCTTCCTCTCCCCCTCCCCACAACAGACACCCTGTGAGGTAGGCGGGGCTGAGAGAGCTCTGACAGAAAGTGCTCTTTTTCAAGGACAGCTGTGCCAGAGCTTGTGACTGACCCAAAGTCACATCAGCAGGTGCAAGTGGAGGAGTGGGGAATCAAACCCGGTTCTCCCAGATTAGAGTCCACACACTCAACCACTACACCAAACTGGCTCTCATATGCATTTAACATTTATTTATTAAAATATCTGTAAAATATCTGTATCTGGACAGAGGAGCACTTTGCACATGCTCGAGAGCAGGCCAAGCCTTTCCTCTTGATTCATGGTGGACGGATAAACACAGTTCACCCAAGCGCTCCTCTTCGGAGGTGTGCGTAAGTGCGTGGCCGTTGTGTATGAGGTGGGGTTGCCAGGTCTGGGTTGGAAAATACCTGGAGACCTTGGGGGCAGAGCCTGGGGAAGGCGGGACTTGAGGAGGGGAGGGGCCTCAGCAGGGTACAAGGCCACAGAGTCTGCCCTCCAAAGCAGCCATTTTCTCCAGGTGAAGCTGTTCTCTGTCAGCTGGGGATCAGTTGCAAAAGTGGGAGATCTCCGGGCCCCACCTGGAGGCTGGCAACCACAGCGTGAGACCGCAGAGCCTCCACTAAGCCAGGGCTCCATTCCCATTGCAAACTATCCTTATCTATTTATTTATTTATACCCCACCTTTCTCCTCAGTGGAGACTCAAAGTGGCTCTTCCTTCCCCTCTCCTCCCCTCCCCTCCCCTCTCCACCCCTCCTCACAGCAACCCTGTGAGGTAGGCTAGGCCGGGAGCATGTGACTGGCCCAAGGCAACCCAGTAAAGCTTCCATGGCAGAGAGAGGATTCGAACCTGGGTCTCTCAGGTCCCAGTCTGACACTTTAATCCCGACACCATGCTGGGTCTCCTCCTTAGGCTTGTCACAAGACAGGTGGGAGTGGAGGAGGAGGAGGAGATTGGATTTATACCCCCTGCCTTTCACTCGGAGTCTCAGAGCGGCTTACAAACCCCTTCCCCTTCCCCTCCCCACAACAGACACCCTGTGAGGGTAGGTGGGGCCGAGGGAGCTCTTTCCAGAACTGCCCTTGAGCGAACAGCTCTGAGAGAACTTGTGACTGCCCCAAGGTCACACCAGCTGGCTGCATATGGAAGTGGAAGAAAAAGAAAAGAAGAAGAGATTGGGCCCTTCACTCGGAGTCTCAGAGCCGCTTACAGACCCCTTTCCCTTCCCCTCCCCACAACAGACACCCTGTGAGGCAGGTGGGGCTGAGAGAGCTCTGACAGAAACTGCCCTTCGAGAGAACAGCTCTGAGAGAACTATGGCTTGCCCAAGGTCATCCAGCAGCTGCAAGTGGAGGCATGGGGGATCGGACCCGGTTCTCCCAGATTAGAGTCCGCACACTTAACCACCGCACCAAACTGCATCTCTTCTGAAACAGGCCTGCCGCCATGTCCCATCCTGCCAGCCCGGACCTGGTCGCCACGGGAGACACGGCTGTGTTACCGGAGAAGCCGGTTAGCCGGGAGTCTCTGTTAGGCCATTAAATATTGAACTGGCTGCCGGCCGCCTGCTCAGCCGGGGCCACGTTCAGGATGCCCGGCTCCCCGGTACGGTAACGGGCCTGAGAAGGGGTGCGGAGTCTCCGGGAGTGGTAGGCGGCTGAGGGGTTGCTGGGGAGGGGGCTCTGTGCCCATTCTCTCCCCCACCACCACCACCGAAGAGTGACTGGCTGTCCTGTTCCCGCTGCTTAAACGCCCACGGGAATGCCCAGGTTGGGGCCTTTTCTTCTCCACCTACCTTTGCAGGTGATGCTGCGATGCGCGTCCCCTCCCCACCCACCCACCCACCCACCCCACGTGTGCCTGCTCTTCCCCTGCTTGTTTGTTCCCATCCTGGGGGCGGCTTTCCACAAAAAGCCCAGCAGCAGGCCGCTTGGTTGTTGGGGAGGCAGAGCTGGAGAGAGGAAACAGGGATATTTTGTGCTGGTGCGGAATAAAGAGGCGAGCGAATTCCGGGGAGCCCTCCTCCCTGGCAGGCAGGCAGGCTGGCCCTGAGGCCAAATCGCCTCTTTGGAAATGTGCAGAGATTTGCGGCAGGGCGGGGGAGAAGAGGGGGATTCCTTCCCTTTCCGTCCTTTCTAGTTTTTATTCCCGGGGAGAAAAAGAAATCTGAACATATTAAGGCATATCTTTGCAGCACTTATTTGCCTGTCAGTATCAGGCCTGAGGTCGGAAATGGCTGGTAATAATTTCTGCAGTGAGTGCGGGGGCCCCGGGCAGACCCGTTCGGCATCCATTTATTTTATCTCTTTTTTTTATTTACTGTGTTTCATCGTCTGCCTCTCTCGCTGAGACTCAAAGTGGATGACGGTGTCAGTTAATAACAGTCCATGCACAGATACAAGAAGACATCGGATGAGAAGCCGACTGGGATGATTACACAAACCTGAATGACCCTAGGATATTAGGCAGGGTACCGAGTGTGGATATGATGGGAGGGAAATGGTTTTACATCCATAGAAAGCAATGAAGTGACAACAGGCTGGTATAACCCTATTAGCTTTATAGAAAAGCCCCCCCCCCCCCCGCACAACTTTGTTTGACATAGAACGAAGTTAGAGTCCAATGGCACCTTTAAGACCAACAACGTTTTATTCAGGGTATGAGCTTCCATGTACTGTTCTGGTCCCCGTATCTCAAAAAGGACATTGCAGAGCCGGAAAAAGTACAGAGGGGGGCACCAAAATGATGAGGAGGTTGGATACTATCAAGTTCTAGTATTTTGGGGCAGGGAGAAAAAATTCTCTTCATCCACTCTCTCCACCCCAGGCATCCACTGATGGACCCCTGCTCCAGTTGCTTATCTAATTCCTTCTTGAAGCCGTCCATGCTTGTAGGTACTACCACCTCCTGTGGCGGTGAATTCCATGTGTTAATCACTCTTGGGGTGAAGAAGGACTTCCTTTGATCCGTTCTAACTCAACTGCTCAGCAATTTCATGGAGTGCCCACGAGTTCTTGTCTTGTGAGAAAGGGAGAAAAGTACCTCTTTCTCTACCTGCTCTGTCCCATGCATAATCTTATAAACCTTGATCATGTCACCCCTCAGCTGTTGTTTCTGCAAGCTAAAGAGCGCCAAGCACTTTAACCTTTCTTCATAGGGGAAGTGTTCCAACCCTTTTATCATTCTAGTTGCCCTTTTCTGCACTTTTCCCAGTGCTATAATATCCTTTTTGAGGTGTGGTGACCAGAATTGCACACAGTATTCCAAATGAGGTCACACCATCATCCCCAGCGAAGTTTTGGCCTTTTTTAATTGCAGTCGCATGCTGTCTTGACATTTTCAGTGAATTATTGACTATGACTCCAAGATCTCTCTCTCGGTCAGTCTCTGCCAGTTCGGACCGCTGGAGGTCCCTTCCAACTCTATGATTCTATGATCTTCCAAGTGGGGGTTTTCAGCCCTGAGTGGGGATTAGCAGGCCCTCTCGGCCCTTTCTGCTCTGTGTTCCGGGCATGCAGATGCCTGCACGGCAGTAGCCTGAGACGAGCAGACTTTAACGCACGGAATCCTGACCTGGACGGCCTAGGTGACGCCAGTCTCATCAGACCTCGGAAGCTAAGGAGGTTCGGCCCTGGTTACTACTCCGGTGGGAGACCACCAAGACACACCATGGTGGCCACACTACACAAAGGCAGGCAGCGGCAAACCAACTCTGAATGCCTCTTGCCTCGAAAACCCTGCGGGGTCTCCATGACTCAGCTGCCACTCAATAAGGTCAAGGTCAAGGTTTCCTGTGCTTAAAAGCCAGTCGAATCCGACTCTAGGGGTGCGGTGCTCATCTCCGTTTCCAAGCCAAAGAGCCAGCGCTGTCCGAAGACGTCTCCATGATCATGTGGCCAGCATGACTAGACGCCGAGCCACACGGAATGCTGTCCCCTTCCCACCGAAGCGGTGCCTGTTTCTCTACTTGCAATTTCTTGCTTTCGAACTGCTAGGTGGGCAGGAACAGGGGCCAGAGATGGGAGCTCACTCCATCATGCGGCACTCTCGGGTCTCGAACTGCTGAGCTACCGACCTTCTGGTCTGCAGTTCAGCGTCTTAACCACTAACATGGAATTGGAGGCCCCTGGCTTCCCCCGATGCCCAATTTTTCCACGCCAGGCTCCCCCTTCAAGATGGATCCCCACCCCACCCCTGGGCCCTAGCGTCACTGGTCACGAAGCTTCGAAAGATGCCATTGTGCCGTAGGCTTCTCCGTGCCCCACCCTGCCGCCCCCATGGGTTTCCCTGGATTCTTGCTGCCAGCCGCACCCCTCGCCTCCGGGCACTGGCCCTGGGAGGGGCTCCCTTTGGGACCGGGCAAGGTCCTGAGCCTCCCTTCCAGGCTGGGAACCTCCACCTCCATGCAGGCTCTCTCGGGGGACCCTGAAGAATGCCAGGAAAGGCTGCAGCTGAGCTGGGATCCCGCCCAAGATGGGGTTGTACGGAGGAGCCCGGAAGCTGACTGCAGCCAGGCCGGGCGCTGATTAGGCGTGTGGCAGTTTGCTTGAGTTGGCTTCACCTTTCTGCTTAGCCATTGCCAGCCCAGCTGTGCCAGGGGTGCCGCAGCAACTCTCCTTGAGAAACTGCCAGGGATCCAGGAAGGGTTGGATGGTGGACGGCCTTGGCAGAGCATCCACTTGGCATGCTGGAGGTCCCAGGTTCGGTCCCAGGCAGCGTCTCCAGGTAAGGACCAGGCAGCAGGGAAATTGCTAGAGATTTTTTTTTGGGGGGGGGAGTTCTGGGAAGGTGGGCTTTGGGAAGCAGAGGGACCTTTGTGGGCGATAAGGCCAGTGAGGGCCCACCCCCTTCCAAAATGGCTGTTTGCGCCGGGGAACTGATCTCTGTAGTCTGAGCTCAGTTCTAATTCTGGGACATCTGCCGGCTCCACTTGGAGACTGGCAGCCCCAAGGCACGACCCGGGATTGCTGCTTGCCGTGAGAGACCCCGAGGCTTCCCTGCAAGGAGTGGGACGGGGCTGGTGGCAGTTAAGAGCAATGTTCCCACTAAGCTGAGTTAGTGTGAGCTAGCTCACAGTCTTCTAGCCTCCGGCTTACACACATTTTTGCCTTAACTCGGGAAGGATGGCGCCAGAGCCAACTAATGTATGCAGCAGCCAGATTGCTTGCTCACAACTTTAATGCCGGTAGCTCACAATGTAGAATTTTTGCTCACAAGACTCCACAGCTTAGAGGGAGCATTGGTTAAGAAGAGCAATGTTCCCCCTAAGCTGTGTTAATGTGAGCTAGCTCACAGTTTTTTAGCCTCTGGCTCACACATTTTGGTCTTAGCTCAGGGAGGATGGGGCTCCAGAACAAACTAATGTATGTAGTAGCCAAAGCGCTCCCTCACGACTTTAATGCCAGGAGCTCACAGAGGAGAATTTTTGCTCACAAGACTCCACAGCTTAGAGGGAGCATTGTTCCCCTAAGCTGAGTGAGTGTGAGCTAGCTCAGTTTTTTTAGCCTCCGGCTCACACATTTTTGTCTTGGATCAGGAAGGAGGGCTCCGAATCCAGAGCAAACTGATTTATGCAGCAGCCAAATCGCTCGCTCACAACTTTACTGCCATTTCTGCTCACAAGACTCTCCGCAGCTTAGAGGGAGCATTGGTTAAGAGGGGCTCTTGTTGTGGTCACCAGTTGGAAAGGGTTGCCGAATGGGGAGGCGTGGAGGAGTTTCTCAGCATGAGAAGTGAGCTCCGGTGATTCTCTGTTTTTCTGGCTGTGTTTGTCACTTGTAAGTCTGGCCTCTCTCCCTCCGCTTGCTGGCGAAGCGGCTCATTAAGGAGCTTTGCTAAACCTAAAACGGCAGGCAGCTCCGGCCGCTGGTCTTGCAGGGTTTGTCAACTGGAGCAGAAATGCTCTCTTTCACGAAGGGGAAATCTGCTCTTAAGGCTTCGCAAGCTAGTCTGTAAAACAACGTCTCTCACTCGGCCATTTTTATTCCCCGGTGATCCATTCCAGTTTGGATTTACTCAGGCGTGGGTCAAGCCAGGAGGTGCTGAAGGAAAGGAGTGCTGAATTGCCATTCTCTGTGTGTGTGTGTGTCTGTACAGAGCACAGAGCGGAAGAGGCCTGGATTTCCAGTGCTCGCCGGGTGTCAGAGCCTGCACAAGCAAAATGCCAGTCAGGATTAAGGCACCTGGCAAGGGCTGCCATTTTAGGAGGCGCTGGCATTGATCCAGGGCTCCGGAAGACCCTCCTGCTGCCGGGGGGGGGGCACCAGTTCCAAATCCTTTCCCCTCCCGCATCATGGGAGGCCCAGCCACCAAGATCTGGGTGGACGGGGGACCATCCACATTCCAACCGCAGATGGGTTTGGGCCTCAGCAAGGAACTGCTCAGCCGTTGGTGGGAATTCTAGAAGTGGCAAATTGGGCTTGCTTTCACGAAGGACCCCCCACCACCACCACTGCCACCCATTCCTTGCACAGACACCCAAGGTCACAGACAGATTTATTTATTTACTTTGCGTATACCCCACCAACAGCAGCTTACAGGCTTCATCCTTCCTCCATTTTATCCTCACAACAGCCCTGTGAGATAGGCCGAGGGTGGGTGACTGGCCCAAGCTCACCCGGAAACCGTCCACAGCAAAAGTGAGGATTCGAACCTGGGTCTCCTCCACATCCGCGCTGGCTCATCCTTATCTTCCTAGGGTCTCTGAGCACATGAGGAGTCTGCCGCCCCCAGATCCAGGAGGGGGGGTCCCTATATTAACCAGCTGCTTTAGAAAGTCTAGGGAAGGTGGTGGCAGCTCTCCTTTGAGTCACTGCCGGAGCTGAGGCGGAGCCCTGGCCCCTTTACTTAAAGCTCATCCAGGCTGTGACCTCAGTGGAGGCTGTTATTTGGGGATGGGACGGCCAGCCGCCAGATGAACACACGTTGCTGTGGAACCACGCACAAAACGCATTCGGCACATGGAACGGAAAAGATGGAGGGACGGTAGCCTGTTTGTCTGTGCCTGAGGCCTGGGTCCAGACTGCTCTGCAGCCTGTCCTCTCAGACACCATCTGCTGCTTGGAGCCCAGAGCGCCTTAGCCAGGAGACAGGCAGGCAGGGTTGTGCAGGGGCAGGCCCCTCCCTCTCACGCAGGGTCACCCCCACCCGCCCCCTTTGGAAAGGGTCTGCCTCCTGTTTCCTTCTAGAGAGACTTTTAGGGACTCTGCCGGCCCCAGCTCCTGCCCACCTAGCAGTTCGAAAGCAAGAGATTGCAAGTAGATAAACAGGCACCGCTTCGGTGGGAAGGTAACAGCGTTCCGTGCGTCTCGGTGTTTAGTCCTGCCGGCCACGTGACCGCTGAAACGTCTTCAGACAGCGCCGGCTTTCGGCTTGGAAATGGAGATGAGCACGGCATGCCTAGAGTCGGATTCGACTGGCTTTCGAGCAAGGGAGACCTTGACCTTCTGGTTGACCCCAGGATTGCATCTTTCCCGACCTCCCTGCTTTCTCTCCTGTAGAAGTCTGTGTTCCTGGGTTTTCCGTAGGGCTTTCCTGCCTTGTTCTGTAGAAGGGGGAGGTGATGGGAAGAAGCGGCTTCCGTACAGATGAAAAGATGGTGAGTGATTTGGTCCTTTGGGGGTGGAAAGTGCCGCCAAATCACAGCTGATTTAGGACGACCGTGTAGGGCTTTCAAGGCAAGAGATGTTAAGAGCCAGTTTGGTGTAGTGGTTAAGTGTGCAGATTCTAAATCTGGGAGAACTGGGTTTGATTCCCCCACTACTCCACTTGCACCTGCTGGATGACCTTGGGCAAGCCACAGTTCTGGCAAGAGTTGTCCTTGAAAGAGCAGTTTTTGAAAGAGCTCTCTCAGCCCCATCTACCCTCACACGGTGCCTGTTGTAGGGAGGGAAGGGAAAGGAGCTTGTAAGCTACTCTGAGACTCTGAGTGAAGGGCGGGGTATAAAACCAATCTCCTCCTCCTCCTCCTCTTCTTCTCCATCTTCTTCTTCCTGCATTGCTTGCCTCCATGCAGTGGCCCTGGAATTGCTTGGTGGTCTCCCATCCAAGTGCTAGAATCACAGAATGTTAGAGTTGGAAGGGACCTTTGCAGGTCATCTAGTCCGGCCCCCTGCACTCTGCAGGAGCAGAGCCAAAAGACAGCCCTACAACATACCCGAAAGATGGTCATCCAGCCTCTGCTTGAAAACGTCCAGCGAAGGAGCATCCACCACCTCCTGAGGCAGGCTGTTCCACTGCTCAACCACTCTTACAGTCAGGGAGTTTCTCCTGATATTGAGCCAGTATCGACTCCCTTATAATTTCCACCCATTAGATCTGGTCTTGCAATCCGGAGCAAGAGAGAATAGATCAGCTCCGCCTTCTACATGACAGCCCTTCGAATATTTGAAGACTGCCATCATGTCCCCTCTATGTCTTCTCTTTCCCAGGCTGAACATACACAGCTCTTTCAGCCTTTCCTCGTAAGACCTGGATTCCAAACCTCTCACCATCCTGGTTGCCCTCTTCTGGACACGCTCGAGCTTGTCAACATCCTTCCTAAAGTGTGGTGCCCAGAACTGGACACAGGACTCCAGGGGAGGCCTGACCAGAGCAGAATAGAGCAGAACGACCACCTCCCGTGACCTGGACACGATGCTTCTGTTCATGCAGCATCCTAAGATCGCATTAGCTTTCTTCGCAGTCACATCGCATTGCCGGCTCGTGTTTAGGGATGACCCTGCTTAGCTTCCAAGGTCTGAGGAGAGTGGGCCAGCTCAAGGCAAGAAATATTCAGGGGTGGACTGCCCTTGCCTGCCTCTGCGTAGCCCCCCTGCTCTTCCTTGGTGGTCTCTCCTCCAAGTACGAACCAAGGCTGACGCTGCTTGGCTTCTGAGATCCAGGGCTGGGGGAGTACAGAAGGAGGTAACCTGGCTCGCTGAGCGCCTGACCCTTAGGGAATGGGGTTGCCATCCTCCGGGTGCGGCCTGGTGACCTCCTGGAATTACAACTGCTCTCTGGACAACAGAGATCAGTTTCCTTGGAGAACGTGGCTGCTTTTCAGGGGGGACTGTCTGGCACTCTGTATCCCGCTGAGGCCCCACCACCACCACTCCCCTCCCCAAACTCTACCCCCAAATCTGCAGGGAATTTCTCAACTTGGAGTTGGATGGCGGCTAGAGCACCGCTGGCACCGATCGAACACGGCACAGAGCCCGCGTTGGAGCCTATCCTGCCGTAGTGATGGTGGAGGGGAAGGCACGGTTTCTCCTCCACTGTTGCGCCCGCACATAATCGCCCGGCTGGGCTGTTTTGTGTGGTTCGGGGACTTTTACATCATCCCCCCAAGGATTTGGACTCTGGCAGACAACAGCCCGCTGTGATCAATTTGCCCCTTACTTTGCAAACAGAATCGCTCAGAGTTAGAGGCTGGTGTGGGGACGCATGTCCAGATGATGTTCCCTTTCGCATGTACTCATCCACTGGGGACAAAATCCTCGGACAGAGGAGCAGAGCTCCCTCTAAGCTGTGGAGACTTGTGAGCAAAAATTCTACTTTGTGAGCTCCTGGCATTAAAGCTGTGAGCTGAGCGATGTTCTGCACCAGGGTTTGGAGTGAGTAACAGGCAGGAGGAGGGCAGAACAAGCTGAAACTTGATCTGGAGATTTGTAGAAAGGCAGATCAGGGACTTGAGATTGCCTCTTTGTCTTGGATGGGGTTATAAGTCCCCTTGAAAAGCCAGGCTCGCGGCTTGGGAGAGCTGCTCGAGACAGCGGTCACCTGAGGAAACCAGGCGGCCACAGTGGCTTCCACTGCTTTTGCCAAGGTTTGGCTGATGCATCAGCTGTGTTCCTTCCAGGGCAGTCAGATCTAGCCACAGTGATCCGAGCCTTTGTTTGTTTGTTTGTTTGTTTATTTGATTTGATTTGATTTGTATACCATCTTCCCCGTAAACGGGCTCAGGGCAGTTCACAACAATCTCAGTACAATATCATTAAAACAATAATTAACAACAATTAAAACAATAAAACCATAAAATACTGTGCGAACAAGCTAGTTCTGATATCAATTCAAGAAGACGAAGAAGAACTTTTATCCCTTTCTCACAATACAAGAACTCCTTGTGGGCACTCCATGAAATTGCTGAGCAGTCAGGTTAGAATGGATAAAAGGAAGTCCTTCTTCACCCAAAGAGTGATTAACACGTGGAATTCACTGCCACAGGAGGGGGTGGCAGCTACAAGCATGGATGGCTTCAAGAATTGGAGAAACATATGGAACAGAAGTCCATCAGTGGCTATTAACCACAAGAGTTTTTAAATGGTGACTTTTCTGGGTGTTATGAGGGCTGTCTTTTGTTTCTCTTGTAAGCCTCCTTGAGTTCCACATGGGAGAAAGGTGGCTCATAGATGTTTCGAATCTGTTTCTTTCTTGATAAAGATAAATACAATCACAGAATCATAGAATCATAGAATGTTAGAGTTGGAAGGGACCTTGCAGGTCATCTAGCCCAACCCCCTGCACTCTGCAGGAGCAGAGCCGAAAGGTAGCCCTACATACCTACAACATACCCGAAAGAGGGTCGTCCAGCCTCCGCTTGAAAACGTCCAGGAAGGAGCATCCACCACCTCCCGAGGCAGAGGTGAAGATCATTTCTCCACAGATTGCCCCAGCTGGTGGCATCTCCGCTCTGGCCTGTTCACTGTTAGGGTCCCCAACCTCCAGGTGGCACCTGGAGATCCCCCATAAACACCGTTGATCTCCAGATGGGGGTTGCCATCCTCCAGGTGGGGCCTGGGGATCCCCCTGTTACCAGTGATCCCCAGACGACAGAGACCAGTTCCCCTGGAGGTAACGGCAGCTTTGGAAGGTGGACTCAATGGCATCATACCCTACTGTGGGTGCTTCCCCTCCCCAAACCCCGCCCTCCTGAAGCTCCACCCCAAAATCTCCAGGTATTTCCCAGCCCAGAGCTGGCAACCCTATCTCCAGATGCAGGGGCTCTTTTCTATCAGGAACTCCTTTGCATATTAGGCCACACACCCCTGATGTAGCCAATCCTCCAAGAGCTTACAGTAGCCCCTGTAAGAAGAGCTCTGCAAGCTCTTGGAGGATTGGCCTACATTATGGGTGTGTCGCCTAATATGCAAAGGAGTCCCTGCTGCAAAAGAGCCCTGTCCAGATGACAGAGACCAGTTCCCCTGGAGAAAATGGGTGCTGTGCAGGGTGGACTCTAAGGCATGACACCCAGCCAAGTTCTCCCACAGTCCCACGTTCCCCAGCCCCACTGCACCCCTAAAACCTCCAGGAATCCCCCAACCTGGAGATGGCAACCCTGTCTGCTGGGGGGGTGGGTGGTCTGCCCAGCATGTGCTGTTTCCTCCTATGCAAAGCTCTCAAGTACAAAGGGGTGGGATCCAGTCCCGAGGCCAAGCCTCTCAGGGCCAAGGGACACCTGCAGCAGGTCTTTACACCTTTGTGGGGCAGCAAAAATAGGGAAATAACCCCTCCCCCCCCAGCTGGGGCCCTTTCTCCCATCGTCGGACTGAGCACTGATTCCCACAGCCCTGTTTTCATTTGTGACAGTATGGCAAAGCCGCGCGGAGGTTTTGGCCCGATGGCCGTGCTTGTGGACAGGTAGAAGCAGGAGATGGGCCAGTTCTGCCTCGGTTCCGGTGGGAGGGGGTCGCTTTGATCAGTCCAAACCCAACTCATGGGGTTGCTAATCTCCAGGTGGGGGCTGGAGACACCCCTGGAATGACAACTGGTCTCCAGGCGGCAGACACCAGCCCCCTGGAGAAAACGTAGCTCGTTAGGAAAACAACCGTGATATAATAACGAAGTCATGGTTTAAACAATGAGAGACAAATATTTGTGTGTGTCTGGTGGAAAGCAAACCATTAGCGTCATTTCCTTTACAAAACATTAAAGTCGTTTCCTTTGAAGTGCAGGGTCTCAAATATCTTGATGACGGTGCGGCACTCATTAAGCCGTTTCACTTAAACATTCATCAGATGAGACCTTTCACCTTTCGTATTTTCCCTGCAATTTAATGCTCTCTCTGTGGATCTAGCTCTAATTGTTTAAATGACGACTTGGTTATTATAGCACGGTTATTTTCCTAATGAGCTACAGTCCGTCCCGTGATCTCTCTCTTTCGGACATTGCCCCTGGAGGAAATGGCTGCTTTGGAGGGCGGACTCTCTGGCATTGTACACTACTGAAGTCCTTCACCTCCCAAACCCTCCCCTCCATAGTCTCCACCCCCCAAACATCACGGAATTCCCCAACCTGGAGTTGGCAGCCCTGCCCAGCAACAATGGCAAATTGTGTGTGACCACCGCCTGCCTGACCCCAGCCCAGACCCTGTTTGTATGTGTCACCCGCTGTGAAAACCTACTCGCCTCCTCTCTGTTCCGCCCAGTTTGGCAAGGGCAAACCCCAAGGGGCGCTGCTTCCTGTCCAACAGATCGGCACCTGGCTGGGGCCCAGCGACTCTGTGCCTCTGGGAAGGCTTTTTATGCGCACCCAGCGCGGTAATCGATGGTTGGATGTTTCCCTGCAAAATGCAGCAACAGCTCATCTGCATAATTTATGTCCCCCCCCCAGAGATTTAATCTATCGGCTCCAATAATAAAGTCATAAATCTCCCTCCCGTTTTTTCAAGGCGCCAGGGAAGGAGATGGTGCATACACAAGAAGAAGCATTTCGCTTCTCCCCAGAGCACCCTTCAGAGTGGAACTCTGGCCCAGACTTGGGAGCTCTGGGCGTCAGCAAGGCAGAGAGAGGCTCAGGGGTCCTTTTGCAAGCAGAAGAGCAAAGGGGCCCTGTGTGCGAGCCTTTTGAGATGGGAAAACTAGTTGGGTAGCTTTGGCCTGGGAGGGCTGAGGAGGGGAGGGAATGGTCAGTTGGGTGTAGTGCTTAGGAGTGCAGACTGGGATAACTGGGTTTGATTCCCCACTCCTCCACATGCAGCTACTGGTGTGACCCTGGGTCAGTCACAAGTTTGTTGTTTATATGGAATTTTGTAGTACTGCATTTATGCATCTGTGTTTTATTGCATTTTAATTTGTTGTGCGCTGCCTCGAGCCTGCCTGTGCAGGCAAGACGGGATATAAATCAAAACAAACAAATAATAAATAAATAAAAATTCTCTTAGTGCTGTTCTCGCAAGAGCCGTCCTCGAAAGAGCTCTCTCAGCCCTCAGCTGGGTGGGTTGGGGAGGGGAAGGGAAGGGTATCTGTTGTGACTGAGACGCCGAGTGAAGGGCGGGGTATAAATCCAATCTCTTAGAATCATAGAATCATAGAATGTTAGAGTTGGAAGGGACCTTGCAGGCCATCTAGTCCAACCCCCTGCACTCTGCAGGAACACAGCCGAAACCCCTACATACCTACAACATACCCAAAAGATGGTTGTCCAGTCTTCTTCTACTGTGGATCTGTTTCACACCTAGGGTTGCCAACTCTGCATTGGGATATTCCTGGGGATTTGGGGGAGCTTGGGAAAGACAGGGCCTAGGGAGCAGAGTGACCTCCGCAGGGGTGTAATGTCCATAGAGCCCACCCTCCAAAGCAGCCCGTTTCTCCAGTAGAAACGATCTCTGTAGTCTGGAGATTGGGTGTGATTCCAGGAGGTCTCCAGGGCCATCTGAAGGCTGGCAACCCTGCCTGTCAGCCAACCGTGCCTCCTCCCCTTCCACCCTCACTCTGTATGTAGAGGGTCACCACGTTCCCAGGCAACATCTTTCCTCCAGAGGTACCTGAAGGGCTGTCATAGAGAAGATGGGGCGGAGTTGTTTTCTGTTGCCCCAGAAGGTCAGATCAGAACCAACAAGGTTGAAATTAAATCAGAAGAGTTTTCAGCTCAACATTCAGAAGAACTTCCTGACAGCTAGAGCGGTTCCTCAGTGGAACAGGCTTCCTCGGGAGGCGGTGGGCTCTCCTTCTTGGGAGGTTTCCAAACAGAGGCTGGATGGCCATCTGACAGCAATGCTGATTGTGTGAAGTTGGGCAGCTCACGAGAGGGAGGGCAGAAAGGGTTGCCTCAGTGCTTAGTTCTCATGGCCCTTTCTTACACACCCAGGGAAATGCCGGTCACCACTTTGGGGTCAGGAAGTAGTTTTTCTCCAGGCCAGTTTGGCTGGAGATCCTGGAGGATTTTTTGGTCATCTTCTGGGTGTGCAACAGCAGTTAAGGGGTGGGTGGGAGTATTTGTGAATTGCCTGCATTGTGCAGGGGAGTTGGACTAGATGATGGGGTCCCTTCCAGCTCTATGATTCTATGATTCCGTTCTATGAGGTGGAGGTGCCTAGTGGTGCACGTCTGATTTGGAGCAGGGTGACCCGGGTTCAGATCCCTCGGATGCTCAACGGGTGATTTTTGGACCAATCGTACACTTCCCACCCAACGTACTTCAAAAGGCAGTCGTGAAGGTAAAATGGAGGAAGGGTATCTGTTCTCCTTGGCTCCTGGTGGCCAATGGGTGGAATAGAAGAAATGTATTTTATTCACGGTACGGCAAAGAAGGTTAGTGGGTAGAGCCAGTTGCCAGGGGTTGGCTGCTTTGGCTAGAGTTTCCAGGTCCCCCCAGTGTGCAAGGGACCCCCTGGTTTCCGGTGCTCCCCCCGGCACCGGTCAGCTGGCTGGCAAGGAAGAGTTCCTGCCCCAAACAAGATGTGCCTACGTCACCTGGAACTGACATAGGCACATTGGTGATGTCGGGGGAGTGATGCTCGGGTTTTGGGCAAAACTCTATGGTAGAATCAGCTTCAAACCATAGAGTTTTGCCCAAAACCAGAGCGTCTCCCCCAACATCCCCGACATGCCTACGTCACCCAGAGGTGATGAAGGCACTTTGTGCCTCTTCCCTCCCCTCTCCCAGAGTGTCCCGGTAAGTCCCTTGCCAGCTTTTCATTTGGACCCGGCAACCCTAGCTTCGACCCTTGAAATAACTAAAATATGGAGCAGGGGCCCATCAGTGGCTATTAGCCACAAGATATCGATAGGAACTCTCCGTCTGGGGCAGGTGATGCTCTGTGTTCTTGGTGCTTGGAGGGGGGAAGGAGGGCTTCTAGTGTCCTGGCCCCACTGGTGGACCTCCTGATGGCACCTGGCATTTTTGGCCACTGTGTGACAGAGTGTTGGACTGGACGGGCCATTGGCCTGATCCAACACTGGCTTCTCTGACGTTCTCTTATGTTTGGGGCAAGGGGTGCTCTGTCTTCTTGGTGCTTGGGGAGGGAGCAACAGTGGGAGGGCTTCTAGTGTCCTGGCCCCACTGCTGGACCTCCTGGTGGCACCGGGTATTTTTGGCCACTGTGTGACAGAGTGTTGGACTGGAGGGGCCATTGGCCTGATCCAACACTGGCTTCTCTTATGTTCTTATGTCTGGGGCAAGTGATGCTCTGTCTTCTTGGTGCTGGGGGGGGGCAGCAGTGGGAGGGCTTCTGGTATCCTGGCCCCACTGGTGGACCTACTGATGGCACCTGGAATTTCTGGCCACTGTGTGACATAGTGTTGGACTGGATGGGCCATTGGCCTGATCCAACACTGGCTTGTCTCATGTTCTTATGTTCTTATGTGTTTGGCGCTTTGGCTGAATTGTACTGGAGAGTATTTTAACAGCATTTGAGATGATGGGAAGTGCCCTCAGGTTGCAGCCAACTTATGGCCAATACGCCCTCTAAGCTATGGAGTCTTGTGAGCAAAAATTCTACTTTGTGAGCTACCGGCATTCAAGTTGTGAATGAGCAATTTCGCTGCTGCATAGATTAGTTTGCTCTGGAGCCCTCCTCCCCAAGCTAAGACAAAAATGTGTGAGCTGGAGGCTAAAAAACTCTGAGCTGGCTCAGACTAGCTCAGCCTAGCTCAGCTTAGAGGGAGCACTGCTTATGGCAGTCCCGCGGGGCTTTCAGGGCCAGAGGTGAATAGTGGTGGTTTGCTGTGGCCAGCCTCTGGGCCTCTGGTCTCCCATCCAAGTAGTAACCAGGGCTGACCTTGCTTAGCTTCTGAGATCTGACAAGATGGAGCCGGCCTGGGCTCTCCAGGTCAGGGCTGAAGGTATACAGAGGTGCTTTGCCCTTGTCTGCCTCTGCGTAGCCCTGGGCTTCCTTGCTGGTCTCCCATCTGAGTTCTAACCTGAACGGACCCTGCTTAGCTTCCCCCAGTCTGAGGAGATCAGGCCCGCCTGTGTCACCCAGATCAGAACATCTGAAATGAACACAATACAGAAAATTAAAAGGCCGGCCTCTAAATGTGGAAACGCGATTACAGGAGAAGTGGCCATGTGTGTTTTGAAGGGACGCTGGGCTAAACAGGCTGTGACCAGGCCCGCCGGAAGGCTTTTGTCCCACTTCTGTTGCCTCCCAGGGTCGTACCGGGAACGCCTCGTCCTCCTGGAGTTCCTTTCCCTCTCCAGTTGGCAGGGGATGTGCTGCAGCTGCCGGAGGCACGCACGGGATGTCACGAGACCATGCGCCCCTTAGGCCAGGGAGGGCAGCCAGACCAGGGTAACGGGCCCTGCTTGTCGCTGCGGCAACAGTTCTGGGGCTGCCTGTGGTGGTCCGGAGCACTGCTCTGGCGCAACGCAAGACCCCACCCACCCCCGAGTCTTCCCAGCTCCCTGTCCAGAGTCAGCTGGGCTCTGGGTTCTGTGGCTGGAAGGGGGCTTTAAGTAGCCCTGGGAAAGGGCACCCACCCCTCCCCACATCCAGATCGTGAGGTAGGGATGCCAGCCTCCAGGTGGGAACAGAGTTTCCCCTATAACTACACCTCATCTCCAGGCAACAGAGAAGAAGAGGAGACTGGATTTATACCCCCCGCCCTTCGCTACCCAAAGGAATCTCAGAGCGGCTTACAAACTCCTTTCCTTTTCCCTCCCCACAACAGACACCCCTGTGAGCAGTGTTCCCTCTAAGCTGAGTTAGTGCGAGCTAGCTCACAGTTTTTAGCCTCCAGCTCACACATTTTTGCCTTCGCTCAGGAACGGATGGCTCCGGAACAAACTAATGTATGCAGTAGCCAAACTGCTCACTTAGAACTCTAATGCCAGTAGCTCACAAAGTAGAATTTTTGGTCACAAGACTCCTCAGGTTAGAGGGAGCATTGCCTGTGAGGTAGGTGGGCTTGAGAGCTCCTTTGAGAACTGCTCCTGAGAGAACAGCTCTGAAACAACTTGTAACGGACCCAGGGTCACACCAGCAGCTGCACGAAGAGGAGTGGGGAATCAAACCCAGTTCTCCCAGATTAGAGTCTGCGCACTTAACCACTACACCAGACAGAGCTCAGTTCCCCTGGAGGAAATGGATGCTTTGGAGGGTGGGCTCTGTGATATGGTACCCTGACATCCCCAGCCCCCAGCCCCAAATCTCCAGGAGTTTCCCAGTCTGGATCTGGCAACCCTACCACCACCACCACCGGTGGCCAGGGAGGACCTGGCAAACCTATCAGGTAATGGTGTGCTTTTGAAGCCATTGCCCCTATGTTACTGAGTCCTGCCCCTGTCTATTTCTCACTGGGACAGTCTGGGCATTCGAGTCTTCTTGTAGCATGGATGGGAATATATACTGATTTTTAATTCAGATTATTCATATACTCAGAGAGAGGGAGAGGGAGAGGGAGAGAGACTGGATTGATACCCCTTGCCCTTCACTGCCCAAAGGCGTCTCAGAGCGGCTTACAAACTCCTTTCCCTTCCCCTCCCCACAACAGACACCCTGTGAGGTAGGTGGGGCTGAGAGAAACTGCTCTTTTTCAAGGACAGCTGTGCCAGAGCTTGTGACTGACCCAAGGTCACATCAGCAGGTGCGAAGTGGAGGAGTGGGGAATCAAACCCGGCTCTCCCAGATTAGAGTCTGCGCACTTAACCATGACACTGAACTGGCTCTCCACACCAAACTTATGTTTTTCTGGCTTTATAAATTTTTATATTAAGATTTTATTAGGATTTAATAAGTGTCTACTAAGTTGTAGGGCCTCTCCTTTGTAGGTTAGAGCGTCTTTTTAGCTGATGCTAGCAGGCAAGAGGTGAGCTACCGGATAGGGCGGGTATAAATCCCAAAATAAATAAATAAATAAATAAACATTCCTTTTTTATCAAGTTACTTGGATGGAATAGCTGTGTTGGCTGCCTGGCACTTCTAATAGGCAGCTCTAATAGGCCTTCAGTGCAGCATTGCCAGTGAAGTGGAGGATGGTGAGGCTTTTTTTAATGGATGTATTTACCTGACTTTTTCCAAGTTCATGGCTTTAGTTGTTGAGGGTAAAACTCTGCAGTGTCTGGGCCAACAAGGGCTTTAGTTTCATATCTGAAAACAACATCTTTGGTTCGGGGATAAAGAGTCCTTGGGTACAATTAATAAGGCTCGGTTAAATAAACATTTAAGATATCATATAGTCCCACCTTCTGCTGTAACTGACCGATGAATGTATGCCTGCTCAAATGATGCTCTGCCATTCTGTGACCAATTATGATTTCCGTCTGTTATCTTCTGCCTATGTCATTTTGAGTATAAAACTTAAGAACATAAGAG
>JAPDNY010000893.1:0-22531 GCA_029375565.1 Gekko gecko | reverse complement strand
CTCCCTCTATTTTCCCCTTCCCTCCCTCCCCCACCAGCCACAGCCAGGACACTCACCTGGAGCTTCCTTCTAGAGCTCATTGTATTTCTTCCCACAACAGGCCTTACTCCTAGTTAAATATAATCCCCCTTTTAAAACCCTTTGTATTTATGTGGTTCTCCTTGTAGAAGTCTACTTACCTTACTGGAAACACAAGGAGATTAGGGCCTTGGCTTTCTGGCTCTTCTTGGGCTTCTTACAGGCAAAGAGTCCTTTAGTTGCTGCCTTAAATAGAGGCCTTCCCCCAAAAGAGGGCAGGGCAGCAGCTATTCAAATTCACCCATGCACTCAATTACATTCAATTACCTTTTCTCACCCTGTCTCAAGCAGCCAGGACTCTGCAACAACTCTAATCTCTTCCACACACTCACAAACACAGTCCTCCCACACAATAAAGGTAAAGGTAAAGGTTCCCTTGCTCGAAAGCCAGTCGAATCCAACTCTAGGGTTGCAGTGCTCATCTCTGTTTCAAAGCTGAAGAGCCAGTGCTGTCCGAAGACGTTTCCGTGGTCATGTGGCCGGCATGACTAAACACCAAGGCACACGGAATGCTGTTCCCTTCCCACCGAAGTGGTACCTATTTATCTACTTGCAATTTCTTGCTTTCGAACTGCTAGGTTGGCAGGAGCTGAAACTAGAGACGGGAGCTCACTCCATCTTGCGGCACTCTCGGGTCTCGAACTGCTGAACTACTGACCTTCCACAGCCTGCAGTTCAGCATCTTAACCACTTGAGCCACCGCAGCTTCTTCTCCCACACAATACCCTCAGCTAAATCCCTTCAGCTGAAAGCAAATAAAAAACACTCACCCCTCTATCTTTTGATGGCTGAACAAATCCAGCCATTCAGGTGTCCACATTTAGTCTGGCTTTCAACCTGGTTTTGGGACATAGGCAACCTTGATAACTCCGACTGGGATCAAAACCATGGAAGTAGTACTATTGGGCCTGGCAGTCTTTTGGAGTGTTTCACTTGAGAGGGGCGCTGGGAGCTCTATGCGCCAATGGTTCTCTTCTCAGTTGGACAACAGGTTCCAGAAGGAGATGCTGGGGGACCACTGTTTGGTGAATTCCTACACTGGGTCCATAATTGCTTTTGGAAATGAATCTCCTGGACCAAAATAGGAGGGTACACAATTGAAATACCATTTTGGTTATATGCACCTGATTTGGAAACAAGGCAATTCCACATGAGAGCCAGTGTTGTGTTGATTCCCCACTCCTCCACTTGCAGCTGCTGGATGACCTTGGGCAAGACATAGTTCTGTCAGAGCTGACCTTGAACGGGCAGTTCTCGGAAGAGCTCTCTCAGCCCCACCCACCTCACAGGGTGTCTGTTGTGGGGAGGGGAAGGGAAAGGAGTTTGTAAGCTGCTATGAGACTCTGAGTGAAGGGTGGGGTATAAACCAATATCCTCCTCCTCCTCTTCCTCTTCTTCTTCTTCTGTACATCCTTGCCTTGTGTCACTGATATTTATCAGAATTTTCACTTGGTCCTATATTGATTAATATTCATATTGCAATAATTGAGCTTATGTGCAACATTTATGCTTGACCGATGAAGAAGCTCAGTAGGCTGAAATGCATCTGTTTTAGAAGAAGAGATGAAGAAGAGATTGGATTTATACCCTGCCCTTCACTACCCGAAGGAGTCTCAGAGCAGCTTACAATCTCCTTTCCCTTCCCTTCCCCACAACAGAAGCCTGTGAGGTAGGTGGGGCTGAAAGAGAACTGTTTGTGAGAGAACAGCTCTGAAAGAACTTGTAACTGACCCAAGGTCACACCAGCAGTTGGATGTGGAGGAGTGGGGAATCAAACCTGGTTCTCCCAGATCAGAGTCCACCTCCTAACCACTACACAAAACTAGGGTCACATAAGGGCCTGATTGTGCATATTGCACGATTTATAATTCTTATTGAGGCTATATTTGGGCCTAGAACTGTTTTTTAAACTAATTTGTAACGAATACATGTACTTTTGACAGTTTATAATATTAATGTTGTATATTTACTGACTTTACACTGGGCCCCCTAATTTGTATCCATTTAACCTTTCGGGTTCTTAATTCATCAGGGGTATGTTTTTGTTCCCCTCTTTCTTTCCCTATGGACTGCTGTTTGAACTGTAGCATCCAGAATATGCAGGTCCTGCAGAAATAGATATTCTGTCCCCCGTGTGGTTCAATATGTACATAAACATTTTGGAAGAGGTGGTCTGATGATTTAGAGGCTGAGTTCAGACTGGCAGTTTGCCCCGAGATAGGCATGTTTCAGCAACGTTTCACAACCAGATTAAAGGGGCCGTTCACACAGGCACATCTGTCTGGCGTTCCCCAGCCGTACTCAACCTGTCTTGAAACACTTCCCTCCCGAGTTTAAAAGATATCTGGTAAAAGTGGTAGCAAACTCCAGAAAAGCATGTCTATCCTGCGTATATCCTGCACCAATGAAGTGTGAATGCTAAAATCCACAATTTTGATTGTGCGCTCATGTGCATAAGCACATATCTCCAGATTAGCAAAACAGAAAGTTGCACCTTATAGCCGCACCTTCGGGCCCACAGTGTGAACACTCCCTCATGCCTCCTCCCGGTATGCTCCTGCATCAGTCAGCGCAGCCTGACTGGGAAAACCCGGAACAGTTTGTTCCAGGGCTTTTTTGCCATGACTCCCTCCCACATCAAACTGCCAGTCTGAACTCAGCCAGAGTGAAGCATCACTAATATGCAAATAGACATACAACTCTCCTCTTTCGTTGAGTCAGTGGAAGTCCTGAACTGTTGTATAGTAAAAGGTGAACAATACAGTAGCCACATAAACTTATGAACCATTTTGCTAGTGTAAAACAAAATCCAGGGAAACAAAGCCCAAGTCAGATACCGGAGAATTATTTTTATTATGACTATGCACAGAGATCGACCACCCTAATTACATGTATGTAGCAAGGATCATTAATGTGCACATGATAACGACAAAAAAGAAGACAGACAGAGATGTGAGCTAATTGGCTAAGCAGGAGGGTAATTGCAAGCCAAACCAATAAATGAACAGTCAAACCAATGAAAAAAGCATCAATCGAAGTGGGTGTCTAGACAAGAAGATTTGCATGTACTGTGCCATTCCACTCAGCCAAGTCCAGGCCTGTAGCCCGGATTTTGTAATTCACGGGGCTTTTAAATAAGTCAGGGGGCACTGACATCACAAAATAATTTTTTTTTAAAAATGTTAAAAACTCACTTTCGCAGTATTCGCACTCTGCTTGCCTACATGGGGAAGCAAACCCCAGTTGGGAGAGTGCTCCAGGTGGCCCAGAGAGTTGGAAGTCCTCTGGGTGGCCCAGAGAGCCGGGGGGGCTGGGGGCTGGATGGAAGTCGGGGGGGGCCTTGGCAGGAAGTCAGGGGCCAGGCCCCGAAATGCCCCACTGTAGCTACAGGCCTGGCCAAGTCTGAATCCTTTGTATGCTGAAAGAGGCTTTTCCATGGACTTCCATGACCTTCCAAAGGAGGCCTGAAATGTGCCTCAGTGGAATGGTGCAAGTCAGTGGGTGGGATGCAGTGGGATCCAATGATTCCTGCCCACAGACTGTGCCTTTCCTGTCCCCAATGCAGCCCAGAAGCCTGCAGAAACACCCAACTTGATCCAAGCAGGTACACTTAATTCTCAGCTCTCTTTCTCAGCCACAAAAATTGCTTCGCCAATAAGTCAGTTGGGTTTGCTTTCTCATGCAGTGAACTGTGGCCTTGATTCCTTATATCCTTCTCAGAACTGAGGCAGTTTAATTGCTCAGATAAGTTCCCGAGTAAGCAAATCCAGTGGCCTTATGAATTTGCGAAGCTGGTCTGATGTTGAAAACACAGCCCTCGTGAAATACATTTGTTTTGTCTACATAGTTGGTTCAGTGGCAGATTAGCCATTAAGCAGACTTAAGCGCATGCTTAGGGCACCAGGGCCAAGGGGGGCACCACAAAGTTGGGGAAAGGGTGAAAAGAAAAGAAAAAACACAAATGAAGATTTGTAAAAAAAAAATTGATAAAACTAGTGAAAATTGATCGTGGTGCACCCTAGGGTTATCTTCTATTTTTTGTTGGCGAGGTGCAGGGTCATAGGCTATGTTTAAAAGTAAAATGCATGTGTTTAAAAGGAGGGGGGCACCAGGATTGGTCAGTGCTTAGGGCACCAGTGAACCTTAATCTGCCACAAGTTGGTTCTACTGGGTGGATCTCACTTGGAAGTGGATCATTGCTGTGGCCCAATTTGGTTGTTTGGCGATTCAAAGACAACTGTAAAGTGTGAATACAAGAAATCAGCAGATTAAAAAAAAACTATTTTCTCTAAACAGCTCTGTCTACATCAGGGGTGTCAAACATATGGCCCGAGGGCCAGAATCAGCCCATCCAGGGCTCTTATCTTGCCCACGAGCAACTGGTGTGAGGAAGGGAAGGCAGGCAGCTCCTCGGGGCACACGGGCACACCCAGGGAGGTGTGTGTGGTCAAAGCTGTCAAAGAATGAAAGGAAATGGCTAGTGGGTGGGTACGGCGTCCCTTGGGGAAAAACTAGTCTTGCATATGATTAAATACATTTATGGGGGCTTTTCTGGATTCCTCAGTAAATTAATTGCTTTCACTCCTAGGAATCAATTGCTTTTGTTTGTATTTTGAGTAAAAAATAATGTCGTTAACTGGGTTTGCCTGTGTCATTTATAAAGTTTGTATCTCCAGTACCTGCGATTACATTTTGTGGCAGACATGGTCCAGCCTGACAAAGTAACATTTATGTCATAGCTGGCCCTTGTAACAAATGAGTTTGACACCCCTGGTCTACACAGCTGGTCATATTGGATGGATCTCATTTGGATGGATCTCACGTAGATATTACTCTACCCCAACTTTGTCCTCTTGCTGATTCAAAGGCATTTATAATCTGTGAATACAAAAAATCAGTTGACACAGAAAGATTGTCCATACAGCAAATTACTCTAGAAGTGATGGCCAAATTTTGAACCTAATGTCTCTGATCTAACTTGTGGGGCTTTCACAGAAAGGCATAAGAACATAAGAGAACATAAAGAGAAGCCAATGTTGGATCAGGCCAATGGCCCACCCAGTCCAACACTCTGTCACACAGTGGCCAAAAATACCAGGTGCCATCAGGAGGTCCAGCAGTGGGGCCAGGACACTAGAAGCCCTCCCGCTGTTGCCCCCCCCAAGCACCAAGAATACAGAGCATCTATCCCTTGCAGCTAATAGCCACTGATGGGTCTCTGTTCCATCAATGAAACACTAAGTTTTGTGACAAAGCAGAGTTCGTTTCCTGTGAACAGGGCCGGCACTATCACTAGGCGACGTTAGGCACCCGCCTATGGTTGGAGACCTCATAGGGGTGCAGAACTGCCTACTTTCCCTCCCTCACTGAGACACATAGCAAACCCCCCACATCGCAGGCAGCGAACAGCAGCATGCGTGCCTCCCCTCAGAGCCCTGTGGCCACCTGGTGTGCTTAAACCCCCAATCCAGGCTAATCCCCTCGAGAGCGAGTGGGGCTTGCGAGCTGGGGACGGGATGGGGGGAATAGGAGGCAGGCAGCAGGAGAGTGACGGCTTTGGAAACTTTCCCCCTACCCTGTAAACATGTCTCTGGTGCTCCCCCTTCTCAGGGGATGGTTTGGTCCAGAGTCTGCGAAGGCAGAGGGAACCGAGGGAGGTGGAGAAAGTAGGCACACCCCTGTTGATTTCTCTAAGATTGGCCTGCACTTAATTGCACCCTCACGAGTTCTCTTTTTCATGCAACGTTTGGACCTCAATGGGGCGGGGCTGCAAAAATTAGCTGCATGAGGGCAGGCACTGCTTCCTGCACCAAATGTGCCAGCTGGGAAGGACCATGAGAGCAGGTCAATGCTCAGGTGGGGCTGACGAGGGCTCGTGCTCTTTCTGGGTGCTTTGGGAAACTTAGTTGCAATCCTTAAAAGTCTTTCCTGGCAGTAAGCCCCGTTCAGTAAAATGGGACTTACTTCAAAGTAGACCTTTTAAGGATTTTTTTTCGTATCTCTGCAGTGCACTTGAAGGGCTTAAAAGCAGTTGGAGAGATGGGGAATGCTTTTCCTTTTAAAATGGAATACTTATTTTAAAAGCAGTTTTAACATCTAGAGCTGAGCCAAACATGGATCTTGTGGCATCTTAAAGGCAAGCTGACTGATTGATGTGTATACTGTTGAAGGCCAGATCCTAGACTTGTTGTGAGAATGTGCTACCGTTTTTCGCTTTTTTGAGTTTGTGTGTATGCACTATTTTAATTCATCTGCTGGCCTTTCAAGTGCCTCGAGAAGCCTTTTGGGTTCAGCTTTCTTTAATATGGCTGGTGTAGATGAAGAGTTGGTTTTTATACCCCGCTTTTCTCTGCCTTAAGGAGTCTCAAAGCAGCTTTCCCTCCCCCTCCCCACAACAGGCATCTTGTGAGGCAGTGTGGGGCTGAGGGAACTGTGACTGGCTCAAGGTCACCCAGCAGGCTTCATGTGGAGGAGTGGGGAATCAAATCCAGTTCTTCAGATTAGAGTCTGCCGCTCTTGGCATGGCTCTTGGTGCAGGATGAAGTGCTTAGAGTAAAATGCAAAGTGTCCTGTGGTCTTTACTGCATTTAGAGTCATTGACCCCAATGCCTGATCTGCCTGTGAACTTGGACTTCTGCCTCCCAAAGTTTGGTACAGCTGCTGTAGACTAGCCCTTTTCATAAGCTACCATGAACACACATACAATCTGTGTGTATGTACATATGCGTTGACTAATTCTTATGTGGCATTCAGTGCTATGTACAACTGAACACTTCGCTTCAATAGCTAAGTGGATGTGGGTTGACTGTTTCTTACAAACAAATGTACTGTAACATGTGAACATGGTTACTGAGTCACTGGTCCATTCGGGTCAGTCTTGTCTGCTGCGACTGGCAGTGGCTCTCCAAGGTCTAGTGTCAGTATATTTCACTTCACCTCCTATCTGGTACTTTTGAGATGGAGATGCCAGGGATTGGACCTGGGACCTTTGGCATGTTAAGTAGATGCTCTACTGCTGGAGCCATGAGTCCCTTCCTTTGGTGGCTTTGATAAGTGGTCTCAGTGAGCTTTCTAGTGACAGGTCATTGCACTGGCATGTGTAGGCATACGGATTTCTTTTCCTGCCTTCTACCTATTCAGTAAGAGGAGCTGTGGTGGCTCAAGTGGTTAAGACACTGAACTGCAGGCTGTGGAAGGTCAGTAGTTCAGCAGTTCGAGACCCGGGTGCCGCAAGACGGAGTGAGCTCCCGTCTCTAGTTCCAGCTCCTGCCAACCTAGCAGTTCGAAAGCAAGAAATTGCAAGTAGATAAATAGGTACCACTTCGGTGGGAAGGTAACAGCGTTCCGTGCGCCTTGGTGTTTAGTCATGCCGGCCACATGACCACGGAAACGTCTTCAGACAGCGCTGGCTCTTCGGCTTTGAAACGGAGATGAGCACCGCAACCCTAGAGTCGGATTCGACTGGCTTTCGAGCAAGGGAACCTTTACCTATTCAGTCTCCCTTGCTTCTGGGAACACCGATTATTATTTTGTATTTGATCGGAGGGTGTGTTAACCCTACCTCTTTCTCCAAGGAGATGAAGTGTGTGGCGTACTTTGTTCCTTCAGCTGTATTTTGTCCTTGCAGCAAAGCTCCAACCCTTGCTTTGAGGTAGTGATGAGACAGAGATCACCCAAAGAGTTCAGTGGCTGAATGAGCAGTTGAACCAGTGTAGTGAAGTGGTTAGAATGTCAAAACTAGGATCAGGGACACCAAGATTCAAGTCTCTAGTGTGCCATGGAAGCCAGTCTGGTCATAGGTAGTGGTTAGGAGCAGCAGACTCTAATCTGGAGAAACAGGTTTGATTCCCCACTCTTCCCACATGCAGCCAGCTGGGTGACCTTGAGTTAGTCAGAGCTCTCTCAAAGTCGATGCCACCACAAAGAGTAATTCTCACAATTAAAAAACAAAACAAAACAAAACAGCAATTTCAAATTTTGTGTTTTTCATTCTTCCTAAAATGCATTTATGTTTGAGAACTGGTGGACGCATTGGGGGGGGCGCCAGAAGGTAGCCTCGCCTAGTGTGCAAAAACTGGCACCGGCCCTGCCTCTGAACATGAAATGCCCTTGACATGCAAGAAGTTTCATAAAAAAGGGTGGTGCACAAAGGGGAGCTAAGCTTGGTAGGATCTTAAGAACGTGGTAAAGCACATATCTTGAAGGGCATTGGAGGCGCAGTTAACCCAACTGCAGGGGTCAGGTCCAGGTCTTCTTTAGACATCCCAGGGGCTGGCTGGAAAGTGAATCTCTGCAGGAGACTTGCAAAGAAGAGGAAGAGCTCCATTCTGGCCAGGGTCTCACCAGCACACACTCGCCGACCTGTGACAATGCAGGGAAGCCCAGTTTGATTGATTTCTTTGTCATACTTTTATACCATTTCCCCCTGAGGAGTGATGCTCAAAATAATTTATCATAAAAACATGAAAAAGTAAATAGGAAGACAGACTGAAGTACATTGCAACATAATGAGCAACAGTACTGAAGAATAAAGAAGCTGCGGTGGCTCAAGTGGTTAAGATGCTGAACTGCAGGCTGTGGAAGGTCAGTAGTTCAGCAGTTCGAGACCCGTGAGTGCCGCATGACGGGGTGAGCTCCCGTCTCTAGTTCCAGCTCCTGCCAACCTAGCAGTTCGAAAGCAAGAAATTGCAAGTAGATAAATAGGTACCACTTCGGTGGGAAGGTAACAGCGTTCCGTGCGCCTTGGTGTTTAGTCATGCCGGCCACATGACCACGGAAATGTCTTCGGACAGCGCTGGCTCTTCGGCTTTGAAACGGAGATGAGCACCGCAACCCTAGAGTCGGATTCGACTGGCTTTCGAGCAAGGGAACCTTTACTTTAGGAGCTGCGGTGGCTCAAGTGGTTAAGACGCTGAACTGCAGGCTGTGGAAGGTCGGTAGTTCAGCAGCTCGAGACCCGAGAGTGCTGCATGACGGAGTGAGCTCCCGTCTCTAGTTCCAGCTCCTGCCAATCTAGCAGTTCGAAAGCAAGAAATTGCAAGTAGATAAATAGGTACCACTTCGGTGGGAAGGTAACAGCGTTCCGTGCACCTTGGTGTTTAGTCATGCCGGCCACATGACCACGGAAACGTCTTCGGACAGCGCTGGCTCTTCGGCTTTGAAACGGAGATGAGCACCGCAACCCTAGAGTCGGATTCGACTGGCTTTCGAGCAAGGGAACCTTTACCTTTACCTTTTACTGAAGAATAATGCTAATCTCAAAAGAATAAATGGGAAATGGCCAGCTGCGATGGGGTTCTTCCAAGAAAATGGACTTGGGTACCTGACCTATTAATTAAACCCGCAGCAATACATCTATAAGGAGTTACCTGCAGAGAAAGGCAGGAAGGCATCTCTCTTGACAAACTTTTCCTTCGGAATCAAGGAAGTGCTCTGAATAGAATTGATGTGTTTTTTCCCACTGAGATTCATCGTACAGCACGGAGTAAAGTAATGGAACAATATGGGTTCCCTGCAAAGTCAAAGGAATGCGTTATTAAAGAAAATGAAGATGGCTCATCGAGGGTATCACTATGATTGCAATTTTGCAATTGCAAACAGAAATACTGTTCTGCATAGTCAATTAGATAGGAGACTGCCCAAGGATTTTTGTCACTCAAGGCAAATGACTTCTCCGCCCTGCACACCATGGGGGGAAGCCACTACCTGCCCTCTTCTTCATTCTGCACTGTGGGATCGATGCCGCTTACAATGCCTTTACTGGAGACGATGCTGTGGTGCCATACCTCTCAACAGTTGTGGCCTGGGAGGCAAAAACAGCCCTGGAAAAGGATCCTGCCCACCAACCTGCCCATCACTCTAAAGGTAAAAAGGCAAAGGTTTCCCTTGCTTGAAAGCCAGTCGAATCCAACTCTAGGGGGTGGTGCTCATCTCCGTTTCCAAGCTGAAGAGCCAGCGCTGTCCAAAGACATTTCCGTGGTCATGTGGCTGGCATAACTAGATGCCGAGGTGCACAGAACGCTGTTACCTTCCCAGCGAAGTGGTACCTATTTATCTACTTGCAATTTCTTGCTTTCGAACTGCTAGGTTGGCAGGAGCTGGGGCCAGAGACGGGAGCTCACTCTGTCATGCGGCACTCGGGTCTCGAACTGCCGAACTACCGACCTTCCAGTCTGCAGCTCAGCGTAGGGAGAAGAAGAGAGGAACAGGCTCTCTTTGGGCTGCCCAGTGGGGCAGTGGGGGTACTGCTTGCTGTGGCAGTCTCCAATGCTGCAAGTAGGCAGTTGTGATGCTAACAGGGCTGGCTGTGATACCCCTCCACCTTCTGGTGCCCTGGGCTATTGCCCAGGCGCCTCATGGATGGGTCAGTTCTATGTTTAAATCTCTCCCATTGAAATGAATGGGGGTTACAAATGACTTGTCTGACTGGCTCTGAAGTTCCTCTGCAACTGAAAAATGGCCTCTTCGTAAAGTTTTATAGTCAACAAATGAACAGGTATCAAATGGCCTAAGGCTGTAAAGTTAATGCAGTTAATGAAGATGGATCACCTTTGGAATGAAATAGCCTTTCAGAGTGACGTCCACAGTGGTGGCGTGTGGCAGATTCATGGGGACAATGTTAGCAAACCTCTGAACTTCATGGATCACCGCGTCTGTGTACGGCAGTTTTGATCGGTGTTCAACCTGAGGCTGAGCAGACCCAATCACCTTCGCAATTTCTTCCTGGACCTTATCTGAGAAAATAAAACATTTCTTACATCACACAATAATATTCCCTGTTACTATGTATGGATGTGAAGAAAGCTGATAGGAAGGAAGTCGATACATTTGAAATGTGATATTGGTGGAGAGTTTTAATGGATACCGTGGACTGCCAAAAAGACAAATAAGGGGGTTCTAGATCAAATCAAGCCTGAATTCTCCCTAGAAGCTGAAATGACTAAACTGAGGTGATTGCACTTTGGTCACATCATGAGAAGACAAGTCTTACTGGAAAAGACAATATTGCTAGGAAAAGTTGAAGGCAGTAGGCAGTGGCAGGTTCACCATTAAGCAGACTGAGCACGTGCTTAGGGCACCAGGGCCAAAAGGGGCACCACAAAGTTGGGAAAAGGCTGAAAAAATGCAGAAAAATGCCTTCCAGGTCATGAATATTGGAAGTTTGATACATTTAACTTGTGAAATATTAAAACAGATGTCGTGTTACATCTTTGTAGAACTTTATGTAGCCAAAGCTTGGCTTAGTTTGTACAGCACATTGTGTTATCATATGAATAAATGTTTGTATTGCTGCAACCTGCACTGTATATCTGGTCAGACAGGTCAACGACTAAAATGGACTGGGTCAGTGTGGAAAGGAGGGGGGCGCCAAGGCTGGTCAATGTTTAGGGCAGTGTGAGCCTTAATCCAGCCCTGGCAGTAGGAAAAGAGGAATACCCGATATACTGTGGATTGGCTCAGTGAAGAAAGTCACAGCCTTCAGTTTGCAAGACCTGAGCAAAGCTGTCAATGATGTGACATTCTGTATGGACCAGGCACCTTCAAAAAAACAACAGTCTTTTATCACTAGCTTGATGCCAGGTTTCCTGTCATCCTTGTTATTTCACGGGAGCACTGCGAGGTGGCCTTTTTTGGCAGAGATGTTTTTCTCAGTCTCATTAAAGATGGATGGGGTCAACCTTCCCTGTTGAGACTGTTGGATCTCTCGGCAGCTTTTGAGACAGCTGACCACTCCATTCTTGTCCATTGGCTTGAAAATGGGGTTGGTATGAAGAACATAGCCAATATGTGATTTTGTTCTTTTCTGTCTGACCAGAAACAAAGGGTCTGCACTGGAGGTACAAAAATCAACGGGATGGAATTTATCTTGTGGCATGCCATGTTCTATTCTGTCACCCATGCTTGTTAGTATTTTTAAACCACAGAAAGATGGTCCTCCTTTCATATTGATTGAGAGGAAGTTCAGTAAACTGTAGAACTCTCATCACAGTCAGTATACACTTGACCATGTTCTTCATTAGCTCGGTATCTTTATTTATTCATTTGTTACTTGATTTATAGCCTGCCTTTGTCACTGAGACTTAAGGCAGATTACGTATTATAAGGGAATATAATCAATATAGGATTAAAGCAACCTGGAACAAGGCATCAAGTATTAAATATGAATGTATCTATTTACTTCATTTACTTCACTTTTCTCCCCTTTGGAGACTCAATGGAGACACCCTCCTCCTTTTTTTCCATTTGATCCTCACAACAACCCTGAGAGGCGGATCAGGCCGAGACTGTGTGACTGACTCAGGGTCACCCAGAGAGCTTCGGTGGCAGAGCAGGGACTCCAAAGCTTAATTCGACACTGACCACTATATCAAGCTGATACAATTAAGCAATTCTGAAAATGGTAATATGTATATAAAAACAATGCAATGAGCTTCTTCCATCCTTTAGCTATGTGAGGATATACTTTTTATTACCACTGATTAGCCCCACAGTACAGAAAGGAAAGTTAGTGAGGGAGGTGTGCAAGCTCCAGAGGTCAAAAATCTGAAGAGTTCAAGCAGTTCACAACTCCTTCTTCTTTCAGTGTTATACCAGCTGGGGGAAACAGGAAGTATAACTCACTGGTGCTTCCTGTTCTCCATCATCCAGGTAGCATCCAAAGGCAACCTGAGAGTTCTTTCCCTTGTTATGACTATATGTAACTGGAATCCAGATATCCTAGAATCACGGGAACCAACCAATGGAAAGCACTCACTCTGAATTTCAGGGTATTTCATCATCAGCAATAGGCCCCAACGCAAGGTAGTTGAAGTGGTCTCCATTCCAGCACCAAATAGGTTGCTCACAAGAGCCATTAGGTTTTCATTATGGAAAAATTCATTACTCTTATTCTTGTTCTTCTCCTAGGAGATAGGAACAAAGAAATTATATAAACTAAAGGACTGGTGTGAGTGTTTGTATAGACAGGTCCAGATAATTTGGTCAAATTTATGTTTCTTTGCTTTTGGTCATTATCAAAGAACCAAATACAAAGAATGGCAAAGGGTTTTACAATATCATAAGAACATAAGAGATGCCACGTTGGATCAGGCCAATGGCCCATCCAGTTCAGCACACTGTCACACAGTGGCCAAAAATTCCCGGTGCCATCAGGAAGTCCACTGTGGGGGGCAGAACTCCAGAAACCCTCCCATTCTGCTCTCGACACACAGCTGTTTTTTGTGGCTTTGCCAAATCTTCCCAGTTCCCAAATATATCTGAGATTTCGGGGAGGGGGTTCTTTTTTTGGTTTTCCAAAAAAATCCCAGATATCTTTGGGATGCGAAAATATACTCAAAAAATACAGATAAGATATTTTTGGGGTATATTTTTGGCTTGCGTAGATCCAGATTCACACCCCTACTTGGCATATTGACAGATGCTCTTACCTCTTGCTGTTGGATGAGAAAAGAATCAATAAAGCTCCTCCGGTCGTTCACATCCAGGTGTTTGAGATGTTCTAGGAAGGTGGCCTGTATGAAGGCACGCAGTTCTTTCCTGTTCTTAAGGACAGTGTTGCGACCACCAGAAAGAAAACCCAGGGGAGGAAACATGTTGTACAGCTAAAGGAATAGCACACGAGAAAGGAAAAGATTAGGAAAGCCCCAGGGCTAAACGGTGCAACTCAGGCAGACTTTAAAGCACTTTTATTTATTTGTTTGTTTGTTTGTTCCGTGCGCTTTGGTGTTTAGTCATGCCGGCCACATGACCACGGAAACGTCTTCGGACAGTGCTGGCTCTTCAGCTTTGAAACGGAGATGAGCACCGCAACCCTAGAGTCGGATTCGACTAGCTTTCGAGCAAGGGAACCTTTACCTTTACTTTGTTCAACTTATAGCCCACACCTCCCCGCCGAGGGGGGCTCAGGGCTGCTTACATAAAAGTGCAAAATACATAAAACAACACACAAAACTTCAAAACTCATCACACAGTTATAACAAATAAAAAATTTTTGCTCCATCTGCGCAGAGCATCGACCCCAAAGGATCCCATATTCATTTGGTGCTGTGTTCTGTGATCGACCCCAGTTGATCCACACACTCTGTGCAGCTTTCTTGGTTCCTGCTCCAGAAACAAATGCAGCCCTTGAGCTTGCAATCTGGCCATCTCCCAGCCAGCAAGGGGGCAAAAAACGCATTTGGCGTTTACTGCTGAGACTCGGTAAAATCAGGTAATAAGAAATTATTTTTAAAGCGCAACATAACCAGCCACAGAAGCTTCTAATTGTCAAGTGCTCTCATTGGGCAGGCAAGAAGAATCCAGCCTGAAGAAATGGTGTCAGGGGGTTGCAAAGAGGTTGTTTGGGGCACAGCAAAATCAGGGTCAGGATCTGGGGATGAGTCTGAGGTGAGGCAGAAGTGTGATCAACTGCAGAAAAAGTATCAGAATCTGCAAGGCGGTCCAGGGCAGAGGCAAGAGACCCTGTCAAACGAAGGGTTGACAGGTCCCAACTTCTCCCCAGGTGAGGGGATTTGGGGGAGGGGGTGTTATGGGAGGGGCTGTCCCCAATGTGATAACGTCACACAGAATGACATAATTGCATCAGGGATACAGCGCCGCACACACGGCCCCCCCGCTTCCCCCCAACAATTGAAAGGGAACCTTCCCTTTAAATGGCTGGGGAGGAGCAGGGGCTGCCCGCTCCTGCCCTGCAAACTGTGAATTTGCTGCTTGCAGGACAGGTGCACGTGGCCCCTGCCTGAAAAGAGTGGGTGCCCCGCATGCCTGTGCCCTGCAAGCCACGAATCCACTGCTTGCAGGGCAGGCATGCACGGCACCCACTCTTTTCGAGCGGGGCCATGGGTGATTGTTGGGGGTGGGGCCTCCCCCCACCAGCCAGCTGGCTGATGTCTGGGGGGACCCCCAAAAATCAGGGGATCCCCCCCCCACACCTGGGGACTGGCACCCCTAGGTCAAACAAGCCAGAGTCAAGAGTCATGCTCAACCCAGGCTTTAGACCACAAGATAAGTCACTCTTCTTCAAGGGCCCTATTGTGACTCCAGGTTGGTCTGTGACAGACAGGTCCAGTTCCGCCTCTCCCAGAGTGCAGCCAATGAGAGCTAAAGGAATGTTGGGGGAAGGTTGCCAGGTGACAGTTAGGACGGTTAGAGGAGGGAGAGCTGAGTGTGAGAGGGAGGGGGGACGGAGTCCGTCTGCTTCCCTAACCCACTACTAGCTCATGGAAATACCTGCAGGCAGGGCTATGTGAGTCTGAAATGGGAACTGGACTGCCCTGTCTGGCGGTGTCTCAGGGAAAAGACAGCCACAACCTGGTGAGGAAAAGCAATCAGGGGTCTTGGGGGGAAAAATAGATAGGGACACGGTGGGCGGCAAACCTGTGACTTCCTAACCTACCTGCACCTCTAAGTCTACGAGAGGCTGTGTTGGGTGAGAGGTTTGGGGATCATATAGGTCTTATGGGACCCTTCAGTCCGCTATAACGGGACACCCACCGCTGGCAGCCCCTGACCCTGCTTTGAATAGTATGTTTTGCACTTTCTGCTTTTATAATTAAAAAAAACCCTTTCCTGTTGTACTTCAGCCAGGTTTATTCATCAGGTCTCAAAGATTAACCCCCAGAAACATTGGTGGAGATCCCCTAGTTACCACCTCTCGCTCATCTCCAATTATGCTAATTCCCCCAATTAATTAGGAGACTGCCAATTGGGGTAACAATAGCAGGACACCTGCCACTGCCAGCTCCCTGATCCCCCATGACCGCTCAGTAAGTCGTCTGGGGGAAAAATAATGCAAAAATGACCATTGTATCAATGGTACAATATCATATCTAAGGAAAACGGGGAAGGGACATCTCTCTGCTCTAGGACTGTGCAGAAATTCTATGGTAAAATCATAGAGTTTCTGCTGAATAATAGAGTGGTGTGGGTTTGCCCAGGAAATAATGTCACACCGTCAATGCAATGGCGACGCCTCCATTTCCCTGCCCCCAGTCATTAGCCAGAGACCCCGTGGGGTCTGACAATTTAAGAAGCTGCCATGGACAGACTCACATAGCCCTGCCTGCACTGTATGTAGCAAAACACCAAACAGCTATTTAACCAGTTTTGAATGGCTAGATTACCGTGACTGAGGGACTTCCAGCAAGCCGGATATTTTCATTGACCAAGTTCAGTAGTCTTATAAAAGTGGGATCTTCGTAGTCATATCGCTTGCCAAGTAATATGAACACTATAACGTTGGCGACAGCAGCGTTCATGGTTACAGTGGTCTCAAATGGCTTTCCTGTAACAAAAAGAAGCCAGTATTCACTTTAGAAAGAGCCCTGCTATTGCTTTGATATTACGGAGAAGACTGCAACTTACAACTTACTGGGAGCAGGAGAGGTGTTCTGTCCTTCATGGCTCATTCTGCTTCACTCAGTCCTTCCTCTTCTCCTAAAACACCTTCATAACTTTGACTCTAACTTTCAGGCCTCCTATGTTTTGGCAAGTGGTTGACTTGTTCAAACCCTCTTTCCCACCAAGTGGCTGACATCTCCATTTATCAACTCATTCTCAACGCTTCTTTTAAGACACTTCCATTAATTTTTTTTACAAAAACTGGTAACTATGGTCAGGGTGAACTTGGGGGGGACACCGCCTTTGTCACCATCTCGTGGTTTAGCCAATCCATCCTCTGCACATCTATCTAGAAACTGGTGGGAGGGGACCCACAATGGATTCACACGGCTCATGCTATCTACTATGTAGAAACTGAACTTGTGTTATACTTGGTGTTGTTCTGACTAGGAGATTGGACTTATACCCTGCCTATCACTACCCAAAGGAGTCTCAAAGCTGCTTACAATCTTCTGTCCTTTCCCTTCCCAACAACAGACACCCTGTGAGGTAGGCGGGACTGAGGGAGCTCTTTCGAGAACTGCTGTTTCAAGAACAGCTCTGAAAGAACTGTGACTGACCCAAAGTCACACCGGCAGCTGCATCTGGAAAAGTGGAGAATCAAACCCAGTTCTCCAACAGTCCACACTACTAAGAAAAGCTAATGAGAATAACAAATGCCATCAGAATTCTTGCTGGACATACACACAAAGTGACCTTATACGGAATCAGACCATTGGTCTATCAAGGCTGCGATTGTCTACTCAGACTGGCAGCAGTTCTCCAGGGTCTCAAGCATATCACCTATGTTGTTAAGTGTTATTCTTGGGGTTCTTTTGACTAAGAAATGCTACAAAGGACTGGAATGCTATAAGAACTCTTGCTGGACATAAAGACACATCTGTCTTATATTGAAATAGATCATTGGTCCATCAAGGTCAGAATCATCAGCGGCTTACCAAGGTCTCAGGCACATGGTCTTTCATATTACCTGCTGCCTGGTCTTTTCAACTGGAGATGCCAGGGATTGAACCTGGGATCTTCTGGATGCAAAGAAGAGGCTTTTCCACTGAGTCATAGACCATATACACTACAGGCTTAAACAAGTTTAATGTTAATTGTGTCTCCTCAGGGAATTCTGGAAACTGTAGTTTTAGAAGTCAATAAGTAATGAACAAACGTCAGTGAAAAGTACTGAGACTTACTAGTGATTTCAGCTCTCACATACTTTATTAGATGAAGAACAAGACAACTGAGCCGGCTCGCAGGCCGGCTTTTATTCCCAAGTGACCCACACCCCAAACACACACACACACAGTGATTCGCTATTTACATTGATTGGATTAACTCCTGCTCCTCCATTGGAGGGAGTCAGGATCCACTAGTCCATTGTCCTTCGGGGCGAAGCTCAGGCCCTTCGCCTGGCCACATGGTGGACCGGTTAGAACCAGTCCAAGCACATGGCTGTCCAGAGCCCATGTTCTCCTGTGGATACATTACACCCCTCCCCCTTGGTCCGATAAACACCCGCACACATAGTCTTTCAAATAGCTGGGGGCCGCCGCTCTCGCGTGGAGCGACGGGGCTCTGGCATGGGGGAACTGACAGCCTCCCCGGGCGGCTATGGGGACTGGTGGCCGCTCTGGTGTTGGCGGGGCTGGGCTCACCCTCTCGGCCGGCGTGTCATTTGCGGTGGCTGTCAGTCCGGAGTTGAAGTCCACAGGGATTTCCTCAGGTGCGTCCGCCCCCGCGTCTGGTTGAGCTGGCTCGTCCCACTCCTCCCCTCATCCGGCTCCAGGGGTAGCACCCGGCGACGTAGCTGATCGATGTGGCGATGCAGGATCTGGCTGTCTTCCACCGAGACTTCGTAGGACCGGGGGCCACGGACCCGGACTACTCGGGCGGGAATCCACGGGGGCCCTCTCGCGTAGTTCCGTGCGTACACCGGGTCCTCTGGGAAGAACCCTCGCGCCGCCGCTGGCGTTTCCGTGCAGGGCTCCCGCTCGGGCGCTCGATCGGGATGTAACCGGTCCAGCCTGGTGGTGAGGCGTCGGCCCATCAATAGTTCCGCCGGGCTCCGGCCGGTTGTCGCATGGGGCGTCGTTCTCTGGCCGAACAGGAAGTGCGCCAGCCTGAAGTCCCAGTCCGTTCCTTCGGTCCGACGGAGCGCCTCTTTGGCCGTCCGCACCATGCGTTCGGCTTGGCCATTGGTGGCGGGGTGGAACGGGGCCGACCTGATGTGGCGAATCCCGTGCTGGCGGGTGAACTCCTGGAACTCCCCAGACGTGAAGGCCGTCCCGTTGTCGGTGACCAGGGTGTCGGGGAGTCCGTGCGAGCTGAAAATCCGCCACATCGCTCGGATGGCCGCCCGGGAGGAGGTGGATGGTACCGGCTCTACTTCTAGCCACTTACTGTAGGCGTCTACAAGTATAAAAAACAGCTGCCCCTGGAACGGGCCCGCAAAGTCGAGGTGCAGGCGCGACCAGGGGCGGTGAGAGGATTCCCAGGCCCTGTCTGGGGCCGTCGGGGAGTGCGGGTCAGGAGGCCTGGCAGGGTTGACACCTTTTTACAATGTCCTCAATATCCCGGTCTAACCCTGGCCACCAGACATACCCCCGCGCCAGAGCCTTCATCCTGACTACCCCAGGGTGGTGTTCATGAAGGTCCCTCAGTACCCGTTCCTGTAGTGGTTTCGGAATGACCACCCTGCCTCCCCACATTAGGCACCCCTTATGGGTCGACAGCTCATCGCGCCTTGTGACAAAAGGCGCAAACTCCGGGTCTTGTCTAGCTGTCGGCCATCCCCTCCCCACCCAGTTCAAAACCCGACAGAGAACCCTGTCGCGGCCCGTGAGGCGGGCCACCTCCTTGACATGTACTGGGCGATCGGGCAGCGATTCTAGGAGTGCGATGACGTGGGCGGGGGCCGGGTCTGGGTCCGTTGCGGGCTGTGGGAGGCGGCTGAGCGCGTCCGCGTGACCCATGGCCTTTCCCGGGCGGTGGGTGAGGGTGTAAGAGTACCCCGCCAGGAATATGGACCAGCGGAGAACCCTGGGCGAGACCATCTGCGGCGTCTGTCGATCGGGCGCAAGGAGGCCCAGGAGAGGCTTGTGGTCTGTAAGGATCTCGAACGGGCGGCCATAGAGATAATGGTGGAATTTTTTAACCCCCGCCACTATCGCTAGTGCCTCCTTGTCTATCTGCGCGTAATTACGCTCCGCAGAAGACAGGGTCCGAGAATAGTAGGCGACCGGAACCTCCCGGCCATCTGGCAACCGATGCCCCAACACCGCCCCCACCCCGTAGGGCGACGCATCAAACGCCAGAACCACCGGTAAAGCCTCGCAGAAGTGGTGCAGCACCCCGTTGGAGACCAACAAGTCTTTTACCGCCTGGAAAGCTGCCGCATGCTCCGGCTTCCAGGCCCACGGCGCCTCCTTGTCCAGCAGCCGGTGGAGGGGTTCAGCCACCGTTGCCTTTTGGGGCAGAAACGTGTGGTAAAATTCAAGAGGCCTAGGAAGGCCTGGAGTTCCGGATTGGACGTGGGGACCGGGGCTTGTGTGATCGCTTTAATTTTCTCGTCTGTGGGGTGGATGCCTTGTGCATCGACTGCAAACCCCAGGAATTCAATGCGGGGCACACCCAGGAGGCATTTCTCCTTCTTCACCTTGAGGCCAGCCTCGTTGAACCTCTGCAGGACCTGACGCAGCCATTCGGTGAAGGCGGTGGAGTCCGGTGCCGCGATGATGACATCATCTAAAAGGGCTGGACCCCTGGAATTCCTTTCAGGAGGGAATCCATGAAGGATTGGAAAATCCCTGGCGCCACTGAAACCCCAAACTGCAGTCTATTGACCCGGAAAGCCCCCTTGTGGGTGGCGATGGTTTGCGCTTCCGCAGCGGCCGTGTCCACTGGCAGCTGCTGGTAAGCCTGCGCCAGGTCCAATTTGCCGAAAACTTTGGCCCCCGTCAGGGAGGCCAGGACATGGCTCACTACCGGGACCGGATAGGCGTGGTCCTGCAGAGCCTTATTTATGGTGCATTTGTAATCTGCACAAATGCGTATAGCCCCATTCGGTTTAATTGGCGTTACAATGGGGGTTTCCCAGCGCGCTGACGCGACCGGTTCCAGCACGCCTTGGGCGACCAGGCGGTCGAGCTCGGCCTCTATTTTTTCCCGCATGGCTAGGGGAGGGGGCCGTGCCTTTATGCGGATGGGTCGTACGTTAGGGTCCAGATCTAGCGAAATCGGGGTCCCATTGTACCTCCCCAGGGTCCCATCGAATACTTTGGGGAACTCCCGGCAAACTGCCTCCCAGTCAGCGGTCCCAAGGTGGTTTACTCCTGCTATTTGGAGTCCCAAAGGCCCAAACCACGACAGTCCCAGGAGGCTTGAGAGGCGCCCCTCCACAACCAACAGGTCCAGCAAGCCCGAGAACCCTTTAAATCGGACTTGAAACTTGCCCCAGCCACGGACTGCCACTGGGTTTTTGTTAAAGTCCGTCAGTTTCAACCCCGTGGCTTGTGCAGTCGGGGTCCCCCTTGGGGCATAGCGTTTTAAGGGTCTCCGCGGAAATTATAGAGAACGAGGACCCTGAGTCTATTTCCATTTGGCAGGGGGACCCCTCTATTTGGACAGTCACATGCACCTTGTCCGGGCTTTCAGGGGGCAAGTTACATACCGTCTGCCGGCGCTGTGTCGTCACGGTGTGCAGGCTTGCGGCGTCCAGCTGGGCAGTGGATCCCAGGCGCTTGCCCTTGGAGCGGCAGACTCGGGCAAGGTGTCCGGCCTTGTTGCAGGTCCTGCAGACGGCGTCCCGGAAACGGCAGGTCCGGCGCTCGTGAGCGTCGCCACAGCTGGCACAGGCAGATGCGTTGGGCTGGTTTGGTGGTGCGGGGGATCCCCTGTTGCATTGAGTGCGTGGCTGTGATCGGCGGTTCACCTGCAGGACCTCCTCATCGTTCGAGTCATCCGAGCCGGAGCCCTGGAGGCGATGGACCGTCTTAGGCTGGCGATCTGCGTGGGACTTCTCGTAGGCGGCCGCTTCTTGGATGGCGGCCTCCAGAGTGAGGTCGTCCCGGCTGACGAGCCTGCGGCGCAGCTTCGCCTCCTTCAGCCCCACCAAGAACTGGTTTAGGAGGGTATCTGCGAGGTTGGGGAAGGCACACCTTGTGGCTGTGCGGCGTAATCCGGCCAGGAATTCCGGAGATGTTTCGTCGGGGCCCCTGCATTCTCGCGAAGAACTCCATTCGTTCCGCGAACTTGGTGGGCTTTGGTGCCAAGTGGTCAGTAAACGCCTTGACCAGCATGTCGTAGGTGGCGGCCGCGTCTTTCGGCAGGAGGGGGTTTACCAGGTCCTTCAGGAGGAGGTGTGCCTCGATGCCGCAGTAGCGCAGGAGATAGGCCTTCTTCGTACCCGCATCCGTGATGCCATGGATCTCGAAGTGACGCTCCAGCGTCTCGATCCAGGTCTCCCGGTGTGCGGGACGAGAGATGTCGAAGGCGGGGAAGCTCTCATTGCTAGCGGCCATGGTGCTCACCCGTGGAGGTCGCGGTTCAGGCGTAGAGTTGGCGGCGTTGAAAGCGAGGCTGCTCTCGGGGTCAGCGGTGCTAGGGAGCGGTGCGGTGCCCAGGAACCGAAGAGGCGGACACGAAGCTCGGCGGCGGCGTTCGGTGCTTTCGGCGTTGGGGCGGTCAGCGGTGCTCGTCTCGTGGTCGTTGTTCATGGAGGGAGTTGGCATCCCACCTTCGTCGCCAGTGAAAAGTACTGAGACTTACTAGTGATTTCAGCTCTCACATACTTTATTAGATGAAGAACAAGACAACTGAGCCGGCTCGCAGGCCGGCTTTTATTCCCAAGTGACCCACACCCCAAACACACACACACACGGTGATTCGCTATTTACATTGATTGGATTAACTCCTGCTCCTCCATTGGAGGGGAGTCAGGATCCACTAGTCCATTGTCCTTCGGGGCGAAGCTCAGGCCCTTCGCCTGGCCACATGGTGGACCGGTTAGAACCAGTCCAAGCACATGGCTGTCCAGAGCCCATGTTCTCCTGTGGATACATTACAG
>JAPDNY010000892.1:10000-22539 GCA_029375565.1 Gekko gecko | reverse complement strand
TTCTCTTATGTTCTTATTAGATAGGGACTCTCAGTCTGGGGCAAGGGATGCTCTGTATTCTTGGTGCTTGGGGGGGCTTCTAGTGTCGTGGCCCCACTGCTGAACCTTCTGACGGCACCTGGTATTTTTGGCCACTGTGTGACACAGAGTGTTGGACTGGATGGGCCATTGGCCTCTTTCAACATTGGCTTCTCTTATGTTCTTATGTTCACCCAGTTCATAAAAATATGGTGGGTACCAAGGAAAGTACTGGTGGGCACCACGTTGGCGACCACTGCTCGAACCGAAAGCAGAAAAATACAGAGCATCTATTGTTTCCGTACAGTTGAGAGTGTCCCCGAGCCCCAAATTTCTCTCTGGTCTTCTTTTTTTAAAGATCCCACCACCCAAACAGCTCCCAGCAAAAGCATGTTTTGCAAAAACGGATCATGCATCGTTTACGGCCAAATGTCGGCTTTTGGCTCAGCCGCGAGATGCGGCGGCGGAGGCCTTCTTTCAGGGCTTCAGACATTTTTTCTCACATCGGGTCTTTGGCAGATCCACATTTTTGGCCGGGCCCAATGAAAAGGATTGTTTGATTCTCTCTCTGCGACCCCCCCCTTCCCCCTTCCTTTAAAGATGGTCTCTCCCACATGTGTTTTGAGAACGTCTAGCTTGTCAGTCATCCACCCCGGGGTCTGCCTCTGATGAATTCTTGTGCTCAGACAAAGGTTTGGATCAACATCCCAGTCTCCTCCCAAGTGACTCGAAAACGAAGAAGAAAAAGAAGAAGAGAGGGAGAGAAACACAGAGAAAGAACAACTACATATTTCCATACCTGGGAGAATAAGACCGCATGCATGCGCATAGAGCAAACACTGCTGATCTGTGAAAACAAGGGCGTTGCCCTGGAAAAATCAGGAGGGCTTCGTCATCGCCAGTCTTTTTTTCCTCGCTCAAAATCGGTTTGCATGAAGTTCACGCCGCTCTCCGCAGGGCTGTATTGGGAGAATGCTACAGCAAGGTGAACACTAGCCCGGATAGTTTCACACGCGTTGGACAATGCTCTTTCAATGCGCTTTAGCAAAACACTACAGTTTGGTGTAGTGGTTAAGTGGGTGGACTCTTATCTGGGAGAACCGGGTTTCATTCCCCACTCCTCCACTTGCACCTGCTGATGTGACCTTGAGTCAGTCACAAGCTCTGGCACAGGTGTTCTTGAAAAAGAGCAGTTTCTGTCAGAAGTTCTCTCAGCCCCACCTCCCTCACAGAGTGTCTATTGTGGGGAGGGGAAGGGAAAGGAGTTTGTAAGCCGCTCTGAGACGCCTTTGGGCAGTGAAGGGTGGGGTATAAATCCAATCTCCTCCTCCTCCTCCTCCTCCTCCTCCTCTTCTTCTCCTTCTCCTTCTCCTTCTCCTTCTCCTTCTCCTTCTCCTTCTTCTTCTTCTTCTTCTTCGCAGCTGGATTTTCCTGTGCGGAACAGGAAAATCGACTTGCAAACAAGTGGCATGTGAACTTAGACATTGTGAGACCGAAACGCGTCAGGTCAAGTCCATCAGCCCTTGTGTGTTGTAATTGGATACTTGTACTTTAACTGGCAGAGACGGACCAAGAGAGAGATCTTGGAGTCGTAGTGGATAACTCAATGAAAATGTCTAGACAGTGTGTAGCTGCAATAAAGAAGGCCAACGCTATGCTGGGGATTATTAGGAAGGGAATTGAAAACAAATCAGCCAGTATCATAATACCTCTGTATAAATCATTGGTGTGACCTCATTTGGAATACTGTGTTCTGGTCACCACATCTCAAAAAGGATATTATAGCATTGGAAAAAGTGCAGAGAAGGGCAACTAGAATGATAAAAGGGTTGGAACACCTTCCCTATGAAGAAAGGTTAAAACGCTTGGGGCTCTTCAGCTTGGAGAAACGACGGCTGAGGGGTGACATGATCGAGGTTTATAAGATTATGAATGGGATTGAGCGGGTTGAGAAAGAAGTACTTTTCTCTCTTTCTCACAATACAAGAACTCGTGGGCACTCCATGAAATTGCTGAGCAGTCGGGTTAGAACAGATAAAAGGAAATACTTCTTCACCCAAAGAGTGATTAACACATGGAATTCACTGCCACAGGAGGTGGTGGCAGCTGCAAGCATGGACAGTTTCAAGAGGGAATTAGATAAACAAATGGAGCAGAAGTCCATCAGTGGCTATTAGCCACAGGGTATAGATGGGAATTCTCAGTCTGGGGCAGGTGATGCACTCTATTCTTGGTGCTGGAGGGGGCAGCAGTGGGAGGGCTTCTAGTATCCTGGCCCCACTGCTGGACCTCCTGACGGCACCTGATATATTTTGGCCACTGTGTGACAGAGTGTTGGACTAGATGGGCCATTGGCCTGATTCAACACTGGCTTCTCTTATGTTCTTATGTTCTTACATGAGGTGTGATTGGGCCCTTATACATAATTTTAAAACCTTTGTTGAATAAATATATGCATCTTTTAATGTATTTCATATATTAAGCTTCTCTCTATACAAGAACACATCCGGCCGTTGCTGAAGGCACTGCACTGCCTGCCAATGGCCTACCAGATCTGCTTCAAGGTGCTGGTTTTGACCTTTTTTAAAAAAAAAAAAAAAAAAATATTTATCGATTTTCTACCACAGAACGACAAATTTTACATATACAATCATCTTTGGAGTTTACATTACGTTACATGTTTTCTCTTATCGCTTTGTTAGATTTACACCATCTTTTTTTGATACACCTTATCGTCTTTCCCTGCCAAACTCATATCTATTTTATCCATTTTCAGCTATTTCACACATTTCCACGATTAGTTCATCTCTACTGACCACGGAAATGTCTCCGGACAGCGCTGGCTCTTCGGCTTTGAAACGGAGATGAGCACCGCAACCCTAGAGTCAGATTCGACTGGCTTTCGAGCAAGGGAACCTTTACCTTTTACTAGGTATTATATCTGTTTTCCAGCATTTTGCAATAAGGATTCTAGATGCGGTAAGGATATATAATATAATATATAGATCACATCGCCACCATATATGGTAAAAAGTGCCCACATTCTTTTTACATCTCCAGCATGTCCCTGATACACCTTTATAACATTTAGATAATTTATCGGGGGTCCAGTACCATCTATAGAACATTTTAAGTATGTTTTCCTTATACGGTGTGGATCTCAATAGTGTAGCAGATGTCCATGCTGGTTTTGACCTATAAAGCCCTATATGGTCGGGGGCCTGTCTACCTGAGGGACTGCCTTTCCCCATATGTCCCCCACAGAGCACTGAGGTTGGGGTCGCAAAATCGCCTGACTCTCCCTGGCCCAAAAGACACAAGACTGGCCATCACCAGAGCCAGGGCCTTCTCCGTGGTGACTCCACACCGGTGGAATGAGCTCCCAGAAGACATCAGGCCCCTGCGGGAACACCTGCAGTTCCGCAGGGCCTGTAAAACGGAGCTCTTCCACCAGACCTTCAATCAGAAGCTGCCACGGATGAATGAGCTACTAAAAACTAGACTATGATGGCCCCCAGGCTACCGGCGTTCAGAACCACTTTGGACACTGGCCTAGCTACATCGGACCAGCTTCCAGCAATCGGCATCTGCACTCAACTGCGCTTTCTGTGTATCTTTGCTATGTGAAATTTCGCACTATCGCACTTCTGTATCTGGGTTTTATTGCGTTTTAACCTGTCGTACGCCGCCTGGAGCCTCCCTGTGCAGGCAAGGCGGGATATAAATCGAAATAAATAAATCGAAATAAATAAATAAGGCTGGGGACCCCTGCTTTAAGCTCTTGTTTGCAGCTGCCCCAGGACCCTCGGCGCGGAAAGGCAAATGAAAAGTGATTAAAATGAACAACTCAGACCGATTTCGCACAAGAGCCGCAGCGCCGTCACGCCTCCCTTGGTCAATTTCCCACTCGAGGCCCCATGGCCGTATTTTGACCCGTGGCTTCGCCCGATTTCCCCTGCGGTTTCGTGATCCCATTTTTTGAGGATCACGAAACCGTGGGGGAAATTGGGTGAAGCCGCGGGTCAAAAGTGGGAAATTGACCAATGGAAACGGGGCAAAGGGAGGCGTGGCAGCGGCTCAGGTCCTTGTGCGAAACCGGCCTCGATGTGCAGAAAACATCTCATCAGTGTGAAAAGCTCCTCTGGAAGGAGAGGGAGGCATTCTTAGATGCTCTCCGGAGGGCAGCCCATTTTCTCCCTCCCCTCCCCGAAGAAAAGAAAGAAATGGATCCCTGCTGGCCATCTGATTTCAATTGGAATGTTTGAGCTCGTGTTTCTGTTTACGGACCCCCGAAAATCTAATTAAGACGGTGTCATCCTTTTTTGAATAAACATCGGAATTATCTGGCTAAAAAGGTACAGATGCGCTCCTAGTGCCGGAAGCGGGGCAGACGGAGAGGAGACCGGGGCCAGGTTTCCCACCAGGGCGACGAGCCCCCAGCTTTCTTGACTGCCTTGAGAAATGGCCCCTGACTCCATCCAGGCTGGAGGCTGCCCGCTGTGGCTCTGCATGAATCTTCATGGAGCATACAGAGTCACAGTGAGAAGACTCCTCCGAGGATCTGAGGCTTTCATTTCTCAAGGCACGTTAGCGGTGTTTTTTTCAGCGTCTCTCAAAGAAAAGAAAGATTTCTAAATAAAACTGTACACTTGGTTGGCAAAAGGCTTCAGTAAATCATTTCTCTCCCAGACTGATCTTGGGAAAGAAGAAGAAAAAGAGAAGAAGAGATTGGATTTATACCCCACCCTTCACTCAGGGTCCCAGAGCTGCTTACAAACTCCTTTCCCTTCCCCTCCCCACAACAGATACCCTGTGAGGTAGGCGGGGCTGAGAGAGCTCTGACAGAAACTGCTCTTTTTCAAGAACAGCTGTGCCAGAACTGCAGCTTGGCCAAGGTCATCCAGCAGGTGCAAGTGGAGGAGTGGGGAATCAAACCCTGTTCTCCCATATTAGAGTTCACGTGAGACAGGATGCTGGACTAGATGGACTCCTGGTCTGATCCAGGAGGGCTCTTCTTAGGTTCTTATCAGAGGAAGGCCTCGGTCTCCTTGCCCTGTTGCTGGCCCTCCAGAGGAACTGCTTGGCCACTGTGTGAGACAGGAGGCTGGACTAGAGGGATCCTCACGGGTCTGATCCAGCAGGGCTCTTCTGAGGTTCTTATCAGGGGAAGGCCTCGGCCTCTCTGCCCTGTCGTTGGCATTCCAGAGGAACTGATTGGCCTCTGTGTGAGACAGGAGGCTGGACTAGATGGACCATTGATCTGATCCAGCAGGGCTCTTCTGATGTTCTTCATGAACTCAAATCCAGCAATCTCACATTGTAATCTCCCCTTGAAACTTCTCTGTTGGAGGATTACATAAGAACATAAGAGGAGCCAATGTTGAATCAGGCCAATGGCCCATCTAGTCCAACACTCTGTCACACAGCGGCCAAAATATATCAGGTGCCATCAGGAGGTCCAGCAGTGGGGCCAGGACACTAGAAGCCCTCCCACTGCTGCCCCCTCCAGCACCAAGAATAGAGTGCATCACCTGCCCCAGACTGAGAGTTCCCATCTATACCCTGTGGCTAATAGCCAACTGATGGACTTTTGCTCCATACATTTATCCAATTCCCTCTGCCACTCTTGGGCCAGTGATGGAATAACCTGGAAGATTAAAATGTTCTCCCAGGAAATGCCTCGAGTAGAATCTCTAATAATAAACCCCGGGGGCCGGGATCCCAATGGAGGGCCTCTCCCTTTTCAATTCGCCCAAAAAACAGGCCTCTGCTCTCTGATGGACGGAAAATGCTCTCTGGAGGTTGAACCGGATGACCCAAACAGGTTCGCCGGTCTCCCTGCCCTCCTTCGCTTCCGCCGGCCCGATACTTTCGACTCGCTGCCTCTTTCTTATCAGATGAAAACTCTGCATAGAAATATTAATGGGGTGTGTTTGAAGAACAATACCCAATTGGGTTTGCTTTGCGAAATCAGCCCTTAAAATCAGTCGATACCAGTCAGTCTTCAGGAAGGCAGCATGAAAGATTTCCGGTTGAAATATTAACAGGTTATTTCTTTTCCCCCTCTTGGTAATGATTAACTGTCCTCTGCCGGAATGTGTAGAACAACTTCTCCAGAGCAAGTCTGGTGTCGTGGTGAAGAACATGGACTCTAATCTGGGAGAACCGGGCTTGATTCCCCCGCTCCTCCACATGCAGCTGCTGGCATGACTTTGGGTCAGTCACAAGTCCTCTCAGAGCTGTTCTCTCAAGAGCACTCCTCGAGAGAGCTCTCTCAGCCCCACCTACCTCACAGGGTGTCTGTTGTGGGGAGGGGAAGGGGAAGGAGATTGGAAGCCCCTCTGAGACTCCTTCAGGTAGTGAACGGCGGGGTCAAAATCCAATCTCTTCTTCTTCTCTTCTTCTGTGGAACGGCAAGGATCCAAGCTTTGAGAAAAAGACATCTTGGTGACACAGAAGGACAAGGAGGTGGTGTTGTGGGTATCATATCAGGCTAGGCCTGTGTTCAAATCCCATCAAGTTAATGCTCTGACCTGGATGGCCCAGACTGGCTCAATCTCATCATATTTTGTTTTTTTTTTTTATTTTTTTTAAAATACAATTTATTATTGGATATATCACATGTTCATACAATTTAAACAAACCAATACATATCCATTTTTCTTTCTCCCTCTCCCCCCCAAACAAGGCTTCCCGCACTGCTCCAACCCCCTTGATATTTCTCTTGTACAATTAGATTTACTACTAAACATATTTCTTTTACTAATGGTAACAATTCAAAGATCTGAGTCTCTTTCCACTTCTCCTCAATAACTGTCAAAACAAATCAAACCACGTTTTACGTCCCAATTCTTCAACAAGTATTCTTGAAAGTCTTTCCAGTCTCCGAAAAAGGTTTCGTCTTCTTCGTTGTTTAATTTTCTTGTTAATTTGTCCATTTCTGCCATAAACAACGTCTTTTTAATCCATTCCCATGTTTCAGGTACTTTATCTTGTTTCCAACATTGAGCAAAAGTCAGTCTAGCTGCTGTAATCAAGTACCATAATAGTGTTCTCTTGGCTACATTTATTTCTTCCATTTTAAGACCTAACAATAACATCTGTGGGTCTTTCTTAAAAGTACATTTCAAAATTTTTTGTATCTCATTGTGGATCTCAGTCCAATACTTTACTGCTTTGTCACATGCCCACCACATATGGTAAAAAGACCCTTCATGTTTTTTACATTTCCAACATTTGTTAGACATACTTTCATTTATAATAGCAATTTTTTTAGGCGTCATATACCATCTATACATCATTTTATAACAATTCTCTTTAACATTTACACACGTTGAAATTTTCATTGATTTTTTCCACAAGTATTCCCAAGATGACATTAATATCTCATTATTAACATTTACTGCCCATTTTATCATTTGCTCCTTTACAACCTCATCCTCAGTATACCATTTCAATAACACCTTGTACATTTTAGAAATCATTTTTTTATCTTTCTCAAGCCATACAGTTTCAATTTCAATATTCTTTTCTCTAAAACCATGTTCTCTTTTATCGGTCTTAAATAGATCATAAATCTGTCTATACTTCAACCAATCATATTCAAATTCAACATCAAATCTATCTTTTAACACAAAATTTTTCCCTTCAAATTTTAAAAGACTTTTATAGGGTAGCCAATCTAACCCTTGATTTCTTGAATACGGATTAATTACTTCAGCTGGTACAATCCAAAGTGGTCTTTCTTCCGAGAAGAATTTTCTATATCTCGTCCATGTCTCGAACAGTGATTGTCTTACAAAGTGGTGTTTAAAAAATTTATCCATTTTTACTTTTCCATACCATAAATATGCATGCCATCCGAATTTATTATCATGTCCTTCAAGGGCCAATAACTTCTTATTCTCCAAATTAATCCACTGTTGCAACCATGTTAAACAGACGGCATCATAATACAGTCTTAAGTTTGGTAGTTGTAAGCCTCCTCTCTCTCTTGCGTCACATAAAATTTTCATTTTAATCCTTGGCTTTCTTCCTGCCCATACAAATTTGGATAATTCTTTCTGCCACAAATCCAGTATTTTCCTTTGTTTTAGTATTGGAATAGTCTGAAACAAAAACATCAAACGCGGCAAGATATTCATTTTTACAGTCGCGATTCTTCCCGTCAATGATAAATTCAAAGTATCCCATTTCTTCATATCTTGCTGAATCTTATGCCACACCTTTTCATAATTGTTTTTAAACAAGTCAATATTTTTCATGGTTAAATCAATTCCAAGATATTTAGTCTTTGTGACTACTTCACATTGTATTTTCTCTTGAAGTTCTGTTTGTCTTTGTTTCGTCATATTTTTGCACATCACTTTAGTTTTATTTTTATTAACATAAAATCCCGCAACTGAACCAAATTCTTCAATTTTTTCCATCAATTGTGGTATTTTCTCAATTGGGTCTTGAATCATAAACATTACATCATCTGCAAATGCCCTATATTTATAGGCGAAACCTTTCACTGTAAGTCCTTCAATACTGTCATCTTTTCTTATCGCTGTCAATAATATTTCCAATATCCAAATAAACAACAACGGGGATAGCGGGCAGCCTTGACGTGTTCCCTTTTGGACTCGGAAGAAGTCCGTCTTTTCTTTGTTTATATTCAAAGCCGCTTTTTGTTCTGAATATATTGCCACAATCATGTTTAAAAAGGACTGTCCAATATTCATTTTTTCAATAACTTGCAACATAAACTCCCAATTTAAATTATCAAAAGCTTTTTCCGCATCTAAGAAGAGGAATCCAACTTCTTTTTCAGGATGCTTGTCATAATATTCAATTGCATCTATCACCACTCTTAGATTATCTCTAATTTGTCTATTTGGTAAAAATCCCGCTTGTTCTTCCGCTATCGTATCTTTCAAATATTTTTCAATCTCTCTGAAATTATTTTTGCAAATAATTTGTAGTCATTATTTAATAGCGATATTGGTCTATAGTTCTTTACTTGAGTCAAATCCAAACCTTCTTTAGGTATCAATGAAATGTTTGCTTCCTTCCATGAATCTGGGATCCGCTTGGTCTGTCTTATCTCATTTGACAGAAGTACTAAAATAGGGGTTAGCTCCTCTTTAAATTTCTTATAAAATTTTGCTGTAAAGCCATCTGGTCCTGGAGCTTTGCCCAACTTTGCGTCTTCTATCGCCATTGTCACTTCTTCTTTCGTTACTAAACCATTTAATAGTTCTTTAATTTGTTTTCCCAGCTCTGAAACTTCAATCGTCTCCAAATATTTCTTGATTCTCTGTTGGTCAATTCCTTTCTTTTGGAATAGTTTGGCGTAGTATTTAAAAAAGCTCTTTTATACCATTCAGGCTCATCACCTCCTTTCCATCTTCAACAATCTTAGATATAAAGTTCCTATCTTTTCTATTTTTCAATTGCCATGCCAAAAACTTTCCTGGTTTATTTGCACCCTCAAATGCTTTTTGCTGTAATTTTTTTAAATTCCAATATAATTCTCTGTTTAAAAGAACATTCAGCTGATCTTGCAGGAAGTGGATCTCTTTAATAATTTTCTTCTTCCCTGGTCTTTTTTTTAGTTCCTTTTCTTTTTGTCGAATTTTTTCATGAAGGTCTTTCTGTTGCTGAATCTTTTGCTTTTTATCTTTGGAGTTCAGAGAGATAAGCATGCCTCTGATTACTGCAAATCTCATCATATTTTGGAAGCTAAGCAGCCTTGGCTACTATTTGGAAGGGCGACCTCCAAGGAATACCAGGGGCTGTGACGAAGAGCCAGGCAATGGAAAACCAACTGTGAAACATCTCTTGCCTTAAATAAAGTCTGGCTCGCCACCTAGTGGTGCATAATATTAAAAGAGCTAGAACTTCTGGCTGCCAGACAATCTTAGGATCTCCTGACTATTCTACACACAATGCAGAGGCAGGCAATGGCAAACCACCTCTGAAAGGTCTCTTACCTTCAAAAAATAGTCTACCTCTCCACCTAGTGGTAAAGGTTTAGGTAAAGGGTTCCCTTGCTCGAAAGCCAGTCGAATCCAAGTCTAGGGGTGCGGCGCTCTTCTCCGTTTCCAAGCCGAAGAGCCAGTGCTGTCCGAAGATGTTTCCATAGTCATGTGACCAGCATGACTAGACACCAAGGCACAGAGAATGGTGCCTTCCCACCAAAGCGGTCCCTATTTACCTACTTGCAATTTCTTGCTTTCGAAGTGCTAGGTTGGCAGGAGCTGGGGCCAGAGACGGGAGCTCACTCCGTCACCACGTGGCACTCAGGTCTCAAACTGCCTAACTACCGACCTTCAGGTCTGCAGTTCAGTGTCTTAAGCATAACGCAAAAAGAGCTGGAACTTCTGGCTGCCAGACAGTCTTAGGATCTCCTAGCTATCCTACACGCAATACCACACGAGGATGATAATTATTAGTCCTTAGATGGGAGACCACTAAGGAAATGCAGAGCTGCTATGCAGAGGCAGGCAGTGGCAAGCCAACTCCTGAAGATCTCTTGCCTTGAAAACCCTTCAGGGTCACCATAAGTCGGCTGGGACTTGACGGCAATTTCCACCGCTGCCATGAAGGTCACAGGTTGACTTTGGGCCAGTCACCTCCTTGTAGCCTAATCTACCTCGCAGGGGGGAGGCCAAAGGGAACCATATACCATGTTCCAAACTCCGTGGAGGAAAGGCGGGTTAGACAGGCGAGAAAGATGGATAACTGGGAAGTTTATATGTCAGAAGAAGAAGAAGGAGATATTGGATTTATACCCACTCTTCACTACCCAAGGGAGTCTCAGAGTGGCTTACAATCGCCTTTCCCTTCCTCTCCCCACAACAGACACCCTGTGAGGTAGGTGGGGCTGAGAGAGCTCTGACAGAAACGGCTCTTTTTTCAAGGGCAGCTGTGCCAGAACTGTGGCTTGCCCAAGGTCATCCAGTAGGCGCAAGTGGAGGAGTGGGGAAAGAAGAAGGAGGAGGAGGAGGAGATTGGATTTATACCCCGCCCTTCACTACCCAAAGGAGTCTAAGAGCGGCTTACAAACTCCCTTCCCTTCCCCTCCCCACAACAGACACCCTGGGAGGGAGGTGGGGCTGAGAGAGCTCTTTCAAGAAGGAGGAGGAAGAGGAGGAGGAGAAGAAGGAGATTGGATTTATACCTCGCCCTTCACTACTCAAGGGAGTCTCAGAGCGGTTTGGGGGGGGGTAGGAATCAATCTGAAACTATGTGATTCCCAAAACCATCCTACACATTTCTTTCATGGCTTGCGCCGGAGAATAGATTGAACAAGCCTTCTCTGGGTTTATACCCCGCCCTTCACTACCCAAAGGAGTTTCGGAGTGGCTTACAAACTCCCTTCCCTTCCCCTCCCCACAACAGACACCCTCGGAGGGAGGTGGGGCTGAGAGAGCTCTGACAGGAACGGCTCTTTTTCAAGGACAGCTCTGACAGAACTATGGCTTGCCCAAGGTCATCCAGCAGGTTCAAGTGGAGGAGTGGGGAATCAAACCCGGTTCTCCCAGATTAGAGTCCACACACTTAACCACTACTTTTTCTGTGGGTGTCAGAATCCTGATACCCCGTCGCTACTTACATCTACATACATTTTAGCTTCCCAAGTATTTCCCAGGGCAACAGATGTGAGCAGCAGGGGGTAAATTTTTTCCGGCTAACAGGTTTTGCTTCAAGAACACACCTTTCTTTCTAATCTATTGTGGTATTCAGGTTTTTTACTCCAAGTAGGGTTCAGAAAGCTGCGGAGCTGCGGTGGCTCAAGTGGTTAAGATGCTGAACTGCAGGCTGTGGAAGGTCAGTAGTTCAGCAGTTCGAGACCCGAGAGTGCCGCATGACGGGGTGAGCTCCCGTCTCTAGTTCCAGCTCCTGCCAACCTAGCAGTTCGAAAGCAAGAAATTGCAAGTAGATAAATAGGCACCACTTCGGTGGGAAGGTAACAGCGTTCCGTGCACCTTGGTGTTTAGTCATGCCGGCCACATGACCACGGAAACGTCTTCGGACAGCGCTGGCTCTTCGGCTTTGAAACGGAGATGAGCACCGCAACCCTAGAGTCGGATTCGACTGGCTTTCGAGCAAGGGAACCTTTACCTTTACCTAGGGTTGAGAAAAGAAATCTGAAATGGGGATGATCGAGTACGTAAGTGCCCTCAAGTTTGCAATCGACTCCTGGAGTACCCAGGGTTGCCCGCAGACCTGGAGAGGAACGATTCCTTCCCTTTTAATCGAGGCTTAACGTGTGGGAGCGGGCAGCTGAAACTTTCCGTGGCGTGGAGGCAAATCACGTCACCTGGTAAATAACACCCCATCCTGCCCCTATTAAAGGGTCGGGGCTTTTTCTTTCCTTCCAGGTGGCCGGCAATTTGAAAGAGGCTTTCAAGGCAAGGGAGAAGCAGAGGGGTTGTCCGTCGCCTCCCTCTGCAGTGTCATCCCTGGTGGTCTCCCAGCTAGGGCTCTTTTTTGTAGCAGGAACTCCTTTGCATATTAGGCGACACCAGGGG
>JAPDNY010000892.1:0-5000 GCA_029375565.1 Gekko gecko | reverse complement strand
CTTCCCGCCAAAGATTTTGTTAGTCTCGAAGGTGCTCCTGGACTCTGGCTCTTTTCTGCTGCTACAGACAGACATTTACCTGTTCAGAATGGAAATCCATCCATTTGCCATATGACAGAGGGACTCTCATTCTAGCTGCATTTGAAGAAGTGAGCCCTCACTCAGGAAAGCTCCTCCCCTGCCACAGATTTTGTTAGTCGCGAAGGTGCCCCCGGACTCTGGCTCTTTTCTGCTGCTACAGACAGACATTTACCTGTTCAGAATGGAAATCCATCCATTTGCCATATAAGGACAGATGGACTCATTCTAGCTGTATCTGAAGAAGTGAGCCCTGACTCAGGAAAGCTCCTTCCCTGCCACAGATTTTGTTAATCTCGAAGGTGCTCCTGGACTCTGGCTGTTTTCTGCTGCTACACACAGACATTTACCTGTTCAGAATGGAAATCCATCCATTTGCCATATAAGGACAGAGGGACTCTCATTCTAGCTGTATCTGAAGAAGTGAGCCCTGACTCAGGAAAGCTCCTCCCCTGCCACAGATTTTGTTAGTCTCGAAGGTGCCCCCGGACTCTGGCTCTTTTCTGCTGCTACAGACAGACATTTACCTGTTCAGAATGGAAATCCATCCATTTGCCATATAAGGACAGAGGGACTCTCATTCCAGCTGTATCTGAAGAAGTGAGCCCTGACTCAGGAAAGCTCCTCCCCTGCCACAGATTTTGTTAGTCTCGAAGGTGCCCCTGGACTCTGGCTCTTTTCTGCTGCTACAGACAGACATTTACCTGTTCAGAATGGAAATCCATCCATTTGCCATATAAGGACAGAGGGACTCTAATTCTAGCTGTATCTGAAGAAGTGAGCCCTGACTCAGGAAAGCTCCTTCCCGCCACAGATTTTGTTAGTCTCGAAGGTGCTCCTGGACTCTGGCTTTTTTCTGCTGCTACAGACAGACATTTACCTGTTCAGAATGGAAATCCATCGATTTGCCATATAAGGACAGAGGGACTCTCATTCTAGCTGTATCTGAAGAAGTGAGCCCTGACTCAGGAAAGCTCCTTCCCTGCCACAGATTTTGTTAGTCTCGAAGGTGCCCCCGGACTCTGGCTCTTTTCTGCTGCTACAGACAGACATTTACCTGTTCAGAATGGAAATCCATCCATTTGCCATATAAGGACAGAGGGACTCTCATTCTAGCTGTATCTGAAGAAGTGAGCCCTCACTCAGGAAAGCTCCTCCCCTGCCACAGATTTTGTTAGTCTCGAAGGTGCTCCTGGACTCTGGCTCTTTTCTGCTGCTACAGACAGACATTTACCTGTTCAGAATGGAAATCCATCCATTTGCCATATAAGGACAGAGGGACTCTCATTCTAGCTGTATCTGAAGAAGTGAGCCCTGACTCAGGAAAGCTCCTCCCCAGCCACAGATTTTGTTAGTCTCGAAGGTGCTCCCGGACTCTGGCTCTTTTCTGCTGCTACAGACAGACATTTACCTGTTCAGAATGGAAATCCATCCATTTGCCATATAAGGACAGAGGGACTCTCATTCTAGCTGTATCTGAAGAAGTGAGCCCTGACTCAGGAAAGCTCCTCCCCTGCCACAGATTTTGTTAGTCTCGAAGGTGCCCCCGGACTCTGGCTCTTTTCTGCTGCTACAGACAGACATTTACCTGTTCAGAATGGAAATCCATCCATTTGCCATATAAGGACAGAGGGACTCTCATTCTAGCTGTATCTGAAGAAGTGAGCCCTGACTCAGGAAAGCTCCTTCCCGCCACAGATTTTGTTAGTCTCGAAGGTGCTCCTGGACTCTGGCTCTTTTCTGCTGCTACAGACAGACATTTACCTGTTCAGAATGGAAATCCATCCATTTGCCATATAAGGACAGAGGGACTCTCATTCTAGCTGTATTTGAAGAAGTGAGCCCTCACTCAGGAAAGCTCCTCCCCTGCCACAGATTTTGTTAGTCTCGAAGGTGCCCCCGGACTCTGGCTCTTTTCTGCTGCTACAGACAGACATTTACCTGTTCAGAATGGAAATCCATCCATTTGCCATATAAGGACAGAGGGACTCTCATTCTAGCTGTATCTGAAGAAGTGAGCCCTGACTCAGGAAAGCTCCTCCCCTGCCACAGATTTTGTTAGTCTCGAAGGTGCCCCCGGACTCTGGCTCTTTTCTGCTGCTACAGACAGACATTTACCTGTTCAGAATGGAAATCCATCCATTTGCCATATAAGGACAGAGGGACTCTCATTCTAGCTGTATCTGAAGAAGTGAGCCCTGACTCAGGAAAGCTCCTTCCCGCCACAGATTTTGTTAGTCTCGAAGGTGCTCCTGGACTCTGGCTTTTTTCTGCTGCTACAGACAGACATTTACCTGTTCAGAATGGAAATCCATCCATTTGCCATATAAGGACAGAGGGACTCTCATTCTAGCTGTATCTGAAGAAGTGAGCCCTGACTCAGGAAAGCTCCTTCCCGTCACAGATTTTGTTAGTCTCGAAGGTGCTCCTGGACTCTGGCTTTTTTCTGCTGCTACAGACAGACATTTACCTGTTCAGAATGGAAATCCATCCATTTGCCATATAAGGACAGAGGGACTCTCATTCTAGCTGTATCTGAAGAAGTGAGCCCTGACTCAGGAAAGCTCCTCCCCTGCCACAGATTTTGTTAGTCTCGAAGGTGCCCCCGGACTCTGGCTCTTTTCTGCTGCTACAGACAGACATTTACCTGTTCAGAATGGAAATCCATCCATTTGCCATATAAGGACAGAGGGACTCTCATTCTAGCTGTATCTGAAGAAGTGAGCCCTGACTCAGGAAAGCTCCTCCCCTGCCACAGATTTTGTTAGTCTCGAAGGTGCCCCCGGACTCTGGCTCTTTTCTGCTGCTACAGACAGACATTTACCTGTTCAGAATGGAAATCCATCCATTTGCCATATAAGGACAGAGGGACTCTCATTCTAGCTGTATCTGAAGAAGTGAGCCCTGACTCAGGAAAGCTCCTTCCCGCCACAGATTTTGTTAGTCTCGAAGGTGCTCCTGGACTCTGGCTCTTTTCTGCTGCTACAGACAGACATTTACCTGTTCAGAATGGAAATCCATCCATTTGCCATATAAGGACAGAGGGACTCTCATTCTAGCTGTATTTGAAGAAGTGAGCCCTCACTCAGGAAAGCTCCTCCCCTGCCACAGATTTTGTTAGTCTCGAAGGTGCCCCCGGACTCTGGCTCTTTTCTGCTGCTACAGACAGACATTTACCTGTTCAGAATGGAAATCCATCCATTTGCCATATAAGGACAGAGGGACTCTCATTCTAGCTGTATCTGAAGAAGTGAGCCCTGACTCAGGAAAGCTCCTCCCCTGCCACAGATTTTGTTAGTCTCGAAGGTGCCCCCGGACTCTGGCTCTTTTCTGCTGCTACAGACAGACATTTACCTGTTCAGAATGGAAATCCATCCATTTGCCATATAAGGACAGAGGGACTCTCATTCTAGCTGTATCTGAAGAAGTGAGCCCTGACTCAGGAAAGCTCCTTCCCGCCACAGATTTTGTTAGTCTCGAAGGTGCTCCTGGACTCTGGCTTTTTTCTGCTGCTACAGACAGACATTTACCTGTTCAGAATGGAAATCCATCCATTTGCCATATAAGGACAGAGGGACTCTCATTCTAGCTGTATCTGAAGAAGTGAGCCCTGACTCAGGAAAGCTCCTTCCCGTCACAGATTTTGTTAGTCTCGAAGGTGCTCCTGGACTCTGGCTTTTTTCTGCTGCTACAGACAGACATTTACCTGTTCAGAATGGAAATCCATCCATTTGCCATATAAGGACAGAGGGACTCTCATTCTAGCTGTATCTGAAGAAGTGAGCCCTGACTCAGGAAAGCTCCTCCCCTGCCACAGATTTTGTTAGTCTCGAAGGTGCCCCCGGACTCTGGCTCTTTTCTGCTGCTACAGACAGACATTTACCTGTTCAGAATGGAAATCCATCCATTTGCCATATAAGGACAGAGGGACTCTAATTCTAGCTGTATCTGAAGAAGTGAGCCCTGACTCAGGAAAGCTCCTTCCCGCCACAGATTTTGTTAGTCTCGAAGGTGCTCCTGGACTCTGGCTTTTTTCTGCTGCTACAGACAGACATTTACCTGTTCAGAATGGAAATCCATCTATTTGCCATATAAGGACAGAGGGACTCTCATTCTAGCTGTATCTGAAGAAGTGAGCCCTGACTCAGGAAAGCTCCTCCCCTGCCACAGATTTTGTTAGTCTCGAAGGTGCCCCCGGACTCTGGCTCTTTTCTGCTGCTACAGACAGACATTTACCTGTTCAGAATGGAAATCCATCCATTTGCCATATAAGGACAGAGGGACTCTCATTCTAGCTGTATCTGAAGAAGTGAGCCCTGACTCAGGAAAGCTCCTCCCCTGCCACAGATTTTGTTAGTCTCGAAGGTGCCCCCGGACTCTGGCTCTTTTCTGCTGCTACAGACAGACATTTACCTGTTCAGAATGGAAATCCATCCATTTGCCATATAAGGACAGAGGGACTCTCATTCTAGCTGTATCTGAAGAAGTGAGCCCTGACTCAGGAAAGCTCCTCCCCTGCCTCAGATTTTATTAGTCTCGAAGGTGCTCCTGGACTCTGGCTCTTTTCTGCTGCTACAGACAGACATTTACCTGTTCAGAATGGAAATCCATCCATTTGCCATATAAGGACAGAGGGACTCTCATTCTAGCTGTATTTGAAGAAGTGAGCCCTCACTCAGGAAAGCTCCTCCCCTGCCACAGATTTTGTTAATCTCGAAGGTGCTCCTGGACTCTGGCTGTTTTCTGCTGCTACAGACAGACATTTACCTGTTCAGAATGGAAATCCATCCATTTGCCATATAAGGACAGAGGGACTCTCATTCTAGCTGTATCTGAAGAAGTGAGCCCTGACTCAGGAAAGCTCCTTCCCGCCACAGATTTTGTTAGTCTCAAAGGTGCTCCTGGACTCTGGCTTTTTTCTG
>JAPDNY010000891.1:0-22586 GCA_029375565.1 Gekko gecko | reverse complement strand
CGCTTCTCAGCTGAGGTAAAGGTAAAGGCTCCCTTGCTTGAAAGCCAGTCAAATCCGACTCTAGGGTTGCGGTGCTCATCTCCGTTTCCAAGCCGAAGAGCCAGCGCTGTCCGAAGACGTTTCCGTGGTCATGTGGCCGGCATGACTAAACACCAAGGCGCACGGAACGCTGTTACCTTCCCACCAAAGTGGTACCTATTTACCGACTTGCAATTTCTTGCTTTCGAACTGCTAGGTTGGCAGGAGCTAGAACTAGAGACGGGAGCTCACCCCGTCATGCGGCACTCTCGGGTCTCGAACTGCTGAACCACTGACCTTCCACAGCCTCCAGTTCAGCATCTTAACCACTTGAGCCACCGCAGCTCCCTCTCAGCTGAGCCAAGACTCAAACTGAGCTGTTCTCCTGCAAACTGACATGGCTGCTCCCTGAAACTCTCCTGAGTAGACTGCCACGGCCTGCTGCTTCCCAGCCACCTTTCCGGTGGACTTTCTCTAAAACACTCACAGGGTGCGTTCAGATGGGCTGTTTAGTCCACTTTCGGCACGCTTCAGTAACGGATTTCATATCCACGTTCACACACCTAACATCTGCGCACCCTCCCCAGCTGTCACTTTCCGGCTCAAATCCCCTTTAAAATGGAGTATTTTGTTACCAGGTCCCCAAGTGGTGTTTTCCTAACTCTCCAGTTCTAGCCGCACTTTTCTGACGTCCGATCACTCCTGCAGTGTTGGGCCACTTCCGCTCTTCACTCGCTGTTTTATTTTAGCATCGGCGGTAGGCGCACTACCGCATTATTAAAAACAAGGTTTAAACGGTGCCTAGTTTTCTGGTTAGACGAGTTCAGGATCTCACGGAGGCCAGTTTCGGGGCCGGGACACTAGAAGCCCTCCCACTATTGCCCCCCCTGAAAGCACCAAGGATACAGAGCATCACTTGCCCCAGACTGAGAGTTCACATCTAAACCTTGTGGCTAATAGCCCCTGATGGACCTCTGCTCCATTTAAGAACATAAGAGAAGCCCATGTTGGATCAGGCCAATGGCCCATCCAGTCCAACACTCTTCTGTCACAGAGTGGCCAGAAATACCAGGTGCCATCAGGAGGTCCAACAGTGGGGCCAGGACACTAGAAGCCCTCCCACTGTTGCACCTCCAAGCACCAAGAATATAGAACATCACTTGCCCCAGGCTGAGAGTTCCTATCTATACCTTGTGGCTAATAGCCACTGATGGACCTCTGCTCCATATGTTTATCCAATTCCCTCTTGAAGCCGTCCTTGCTTTTAGCTGCCACCACCTCCTGTGGCAGTGAATTCCATGTGTTAATCACTCTTTGGGTGAAGGAGGATTTCCTTTTATCCGTTCTAACCCAACCACTCAGCAATTTCATTGAGTGCCCACAAGTTAAGAACATAAGAGAAGTCAAAGTTGGATCGGGCCAATGGCCCATCTAGTCCAACACTCTGAGTCACACAGCGGCCAAATATACCAGGTGCCATCAGGAGGTCCAGCAGTGGGGCCAGGACACCAGAAGCCCCCTCCCACTGCTGCCCCCTCCAGCACCAAGAATAGAGTGCATCACCTGCCCCAGACTGAGAGTTCTTGTCTTGGGAGAAAAATACCTCTTTCTCTACCTGCTCTATCCCATGCTCTGTTCCCTTGGCTGAAACCCATCTCTAACAGAGACACGAGACATGGCTACAGAGACGCCCTTTCCAAGGCAGCAAGACAGGGGGCTGGAGGTATCTTGGAAGCCCCACTCCCCTTCTGATGCTCAGAGCATCCGAACCCCCCAGGAGTTTCCAACGCCGCTGCCACCACCACCACCCCGTCCGCCCCAGCCAAGCCTTTATAGCCTGGAACGTGCTCATTTCTGGAAGAGCCGAAGACAGGGAGGGGGGCGGACTCCCAAACTGTCCCTGTAATCTGCTCCAGTAAACTTCAGAGCTGTTTCCCCTGCTGGAGACAGAGAGACGAGGGGAACGGCGCCAGGAAGTTACAGCCCTGCTTCAGCAGTTTTCATTCTCTTGGTGCTCTTGCTCTCTCTCTCTCTCCGGCCTGCTTGCAAAATCACCCCCCACAGCCCAGGTCGGTGCGGAAGAGAATGGACCAGGGCAGCAGAAATCTGGAGAGTGTGTCCCAGGGAGCCTCGGCGGCACAGTGCGGCGGCAGGAGGAGGGCATCCTTTTTAAATACCTTTGGCGATGCCAAGGTGACATCATAGCCCTTGCGAAATGAATGCGGAATCCCCCTCGCTCACTTTATTCAGACTTATTTCTTGTCTGGTGTCTTTTCTCCTTCACGGCTGCCCTTTCCAGTCTCAGTTTCCCTCTGATTTCTTGGTTGCAGTCTGCCTTCTGGTCGGCGAGGGAGGCAAGCAACAGAAAATCTTGGAAGTTTTCAGTTTCTTCGCTGTCAGCCTTAAAGCTGTGCAATCCCTAGGTCGTCGTTACGTTTGTCTTCTTGATGTTCAGCCTTAATCCTGTTTTGGTGCCTCCTTCTTCAACCTTCAGCAGTCGTTGTTTCAAGTCTTCCCTGTTTTCTGCCAAGAATATGGTGTCATAGAATCATAGAATGTTAGAGTTGGAAGGGACCTTGCAGGACATCTAGACCAACCCCTGCTCTGCAGGAGCAGAGCCGCAAGATAGCCCTACAACATACCCGGAAGATGGTTGTCCAGGCTCCACTTGAAAACGCCCAGCAAAGGAGCATCCACCACCTCCCGAGGCAGACTGTTCCACTGCTCAACCACTCTTACACTTAGGAAGTTTCTCCTGATAGTTAGCCGGTAACCCTTGTAATTTCCACTCATTAGAACTAGTCTTGCAATCCGGAGCAAGACAGAAGAGATCTGCTCCATCTTTTACATGACAGCCCTTCAAATACTTGAAGACTGCCATCATATCCCCTCTAAGCCCTCACTTTCCCAGACTAACATACCCAACTTTTTCAGCCTTTCCTCATAAGACTTGGATTCCAACCCTCTCACCATCCTGGTTGCCCTCTTCTGGACACGCTCGAGCTTGTCAACATTCTTCCTAAAGTGTGGTGCCCAAAACTGGACACAGGACTCCAGGTGAGGCCTGACCATAGCAGAATAGAGCAGAACTGACCATAGCAGAATAGAGCGGACCATAGCAGAATAGAGCGGCTGAGGGGTGACATGATCGAGGTTTATAAAATTATGAATGGGATTGAGCAGGTTGAGAAAGAAGTCCTTTTCTCCCTTTCTCACAGTACAAGAACTCCTTGTGGGCACTCCATGAAATTGCTGAGCAGTCGGGTTAGAACAGATAAAAGGAAGTCCTTCTTCACCCAAAGAGTGATTAACATATGGAATTCACTGCCACAGGAGGTGGTGGCAGCTACAAGCATGGACAGTTTCAAGAGGGAATTGGATAAACATCTGGAGCAGAAGTCCATCAGTGGCTATTAGCCACAGGGTATAGATGGGAACTCTCAGTCTGGGGCAGGTGATGCACTCTATTCTTGGTGCTGGAGGGGGCAGCAGTGGGAGGGCTGCTAGTGTCCTGGTCCCACTGCTGGACCTCCTGAGGGCACCTGGTATTTTTGGCCACTGTGTGACAGAGTGTTGGACTAGATGGGCCATTGGCCTGATTCAGCATTGGCTTCTCTTATGTTCTTAACTACCACCTCCCGTGATCTGGACACAAGGCTTCCATTAATGCATCCTAAGATTGCATTCGCTTTCTTCACAGCCACATCGCACTGCAGGCTCATGTTTACCTTGTGATCAACCAGAACACCCATATCCCTTCCACATCTGCTGCTGTCGAGCCAAGTCCCTCCCGTTCTATATGTCATCTGCATCTCTCAAATGGTTAATGTTCCTTCCACTGATTTCCACTCCACCTTCATCTAAATCTAACCCAGCTTCCCTTATGATATGTTCTGCATACAGGGAGATAAAATACATCCTCATCTGACTCCTTTGCCAATTGGAAATCATTCTGTTCCTCCATTTTCTGTCCTAACGATGGCCTCTTGTCCAGAAAACAGATTGTACATCAATACAGTCAGATGTTGTGGCGCACCCATTTCTTTGAGAACCAACCATAATTTTTCATGATCCACACAGTCAAAAGCTTCATTGTGATGTATGAAACACAATCCTCTCATAGGGTCCAGTACCCAATGTAAACTTGCAATATGATCTCTAGTGCCTCTATAGAGCCAGTTTGGTGTAGTGCGCGATACTCTAATCTGGGAGAACCGGGTTTGATTCCCCACTCCTCCACTTGCACCTGGCTGGATGACCTTGGGTCAGTCACAAGCTCTGGCACAGCTGTCCTTGAAAAAGAGCAATTTCTTTCAAGAGCTCTCTCGGCCCCACCTACCTCACAGGGTGTCTGTTGTGGGGAGGGGAAGGGAAAGGAGTTTGTAAGTTGCTCTGAGACACCTTTGGGCAGTGAAGGGCAGGTATAATCCATTCTCCTCTTCTTCTTCTTCTTCTTCTTCGTCTTCGTCTTCGTCTTCATCTTCTTCCTTTTCTGAATCCAGTTTGAACATCTGGCATTTCTCATTCCATATATGCTGTCTTTGTTGTAAGATTCTGGGCAAAAAAGTGGAGGGGGCTGCTCTTTGCCTTAGGACAATTCTATTGAGGACACTTTGGCTGAACGATCATAGGAAGGCATTTTCTGGACCAGAAATTAACACCAGTGAAACACCACTTGGCCTGTGATTGCACCTCTGGAGGCCTAATTTGTACTCATTTTGGAACAACTTTGTCCTGGTCCTTCTTGTATTTATATTTTGTATCTGTATGATTGTACTGTACTATTATATTCGCCAATATGTTCCTCACCATTTGAGCTCTGAAGAAGGCCTATGCGGGCCAAAATGTGTCAGGTCAAGTCCGTTAGTCCTTGTGTGTTAGAATTTGGTATTTTTTACATGAGGTGTGATTGGGCCCATATATATATATATATATATATATATATATATATATATATATATATATAAAAAAAAAAATTCTTGTTAATAAATACATGTATCTTTTGATATACTATATATATATTAAGTTTTTATTGTTGGTCTGCTTTTCTATTTGACTAACCTTTTCAGGTTCTGGATGTAAGATTTTGGGCATCATTTTACTCATGTCAGAAATTGATGTGATGGGCCGATAGTTGCTGCAGTCTTTGACGTCTCCTTTTTTGGGAACTGAGATGTAAATCGAGTGCTTCTAGTCTGCAGGCCGTTGTTTTGTTTTCCATATTTGTTGGCATATTCTTGACCAGATTTTGCTGGATCCCATTTCTATGGCTTCCGATAGGTCCATCTACTCCTGGTACTTTGTTTCTCCCAATTCCTCTCAGTGTGGCTTTCACTTCACTTTCTAAAACTGCGGGTTCATCTTCAAAAGATTCCTCTTTGAAGGAATCAGTCACCCTTTCATCTCTTTTGTAGAGCTCTTCAGTCTATTGTTCCCATCTTTTCCCTATTCTGTCCTGTTCCGTTAATGTAGTTCTGTGTTGATCTTTTCGGCATGCCTCACCGTGATTTAAATGTCCCTTTGATGTCTTGGATCTTGTGGAACAGATCTCTTGTTCTTCCTTTTCTGTTGTTCTCTCCTGTTTCTTTACACTGGTTATTATAAGACTTCTTTTTGCCTCTACGTGCCAGTTGATGGAATGCTGCGGTTAGGGTTCTGATTCTATTTCTGTCACCCTTTATTTTTGCAGTAGACTTACCTACCAGTTATTCAAGACAGAAGTAGGATTCCTCATTAAAAACGCTGCTATTGGTTTTAAAAAAAGGGAAACCACCACACGTGCTCCTAATTTACTCTGCTTTGGGGGAATTTAACCTCAATGGCAGGTGGGTCTTTTCCCTTTTCTGTGGATCACACACACACATATTCAGAGCTTAGAGGCTCAGGTCTCCTTCATGACGCATAGCGCCTTCTATCACGTTTGGCTGATACAGCAGGTAAGGCTGTTCCTCAGAAAGCACGACCTGAAAACACTGACCCGTACTCCAGTAACATCCAGGTTAAGAAATAAGAGCATAAGAAGAGATCTGCTGGATCAGCCCAGTGGTCCATCTAGTCCAGCATCCTGCCTCGCACAGTGGCCAGCCAGTTCCTCTGGAGGACCAACAACAGGGCAGAGAGGTTGAGCCCTTCCCCTGATGGGGCCTCCTGGCTCTGGGATTCAGAGGTTGACTGCCTCTGGACCTGGAGGTTCCCCTTAGGCACCACCCCTAGTAGCCACTGATAGACCTCTCCTCCATGAATCTAATCCCTTTTAAAGCCATTTATTCCTGTGGCCATCACTACACCCTCTGGCAGTGAATTCCACATTTCAATCGCTTCCTGTATAAATCATTGGTGCGACCTCATTTGGAATACTGTGTACAGTTCTGGTCGCCACATCTCAAAAAGGATATTATAACATTGGAAAAAGTGCAGAGAAGGGCAACTAGAATGATAAAAGGGTTGGAACACCTTCCCTATGAAGAAAGGTTAAAATGCTTGGGGCTCTTTAGCTTGGAGAAACGACGGCTGAGAGGTGACATGATCGAGGTTTATAAGATTATGCATGGGATAGAGCAGGTTGAGAAAGAAGTCCTTTTCTCCCTTTCTCACAATACAAGAACTCGTGGGCACTCTATGAAATTGCTGAGCAGTCGGGTTAGAACAGATAAAAGGAAATACTTCTTCACCCAAAGAGTGATTAACACATGGAATTCACTGCCACAGGAGGTGGTGGCAGCTGCAAGCATGGACAGTTTCAAGAGGAAATTAGATAAACATATGGAGCAGAAGTCCACCAGTGGCTATTAGCCACAGGGTATAGATGGGAACTCTCAGTCTGGGGCAGGTGATGCACTCTATTCTTGGTGCTGGAGGGGGCAGCAGTGGGAGGGCTTCTGGTGTCCTGGCCCCACTGCTGGACCTCCTGATGGCACCTGGTATATTTTGGCCGCTGTGTGACAGAGTGTTGGACTAGATGGGCCATTGGCCTGATTCAACATTGGCTTCTCTTATGTTCTTATGTTCTAGAAGAAGAGGAGGAGGAGGAGGAGGAGATTGGATTTATACCCCGCCCTTCACTTGGAGTTTCAGAGCGGCTTACAAACTCCTTTCCCTTCCCCTCCCCACAACAGACACCCTGTGAGGGAGGTGGGGCTGAGAGAACTCTAACACAAACTGCTCTTTCAGGAACAGCTGTGCCAGGGTTTGTGACTGACCCAAGGTCACATCAGCAGGTGCAAGTGGAGGAGTGGGGACTCAAACCCGGTTCTCCCAGATTAGAGTCCGCGCACTTAACCACAATAAATATCATTATCAATACCTGTTTTTACCCTTTTTGTTGTTATTTTTGACAGTCTAATTTAATGCTAATAAAAAGTAAATTTTCATATTTTTCAATAAAAACGTGTAATATTTGTCCCTGTCTTGCGGCTCTCAAACATCTGGCATTAATTCTATGTGGCTCTTATGTTAAGCAAGTTTGGGCACCCCTGCTCCCAGGCATCAGGCAGACACTGAAAATTGGCCATGGCTGCTGAGAAGACTCTTGGGTGCTCAGCCAGTGGGTGCTCAGACCCCTCAGAGGGCAAAGGGCAATGGGGCTTCCAGGTCCGTGGGACTGTTCATCCAAACAGCCGCATGGAATCTGCTTCCCATAAGGTGAAGCCCGCTTCAGCCACGCCACTGCAACTTATGACCAAGTGGATAAACCTGGCCAAACCACCAGACAAGACCACTTATCCCACATGACTTCTCATACGGTACAACGCTCCCCCGACTGCACCAGAAATAGCCGTGAGGGGTATTGCTTGCGAGACCTTGGTTAACGCTGCTCTCATTGACCCTTTACAAGTGGCACGAGACAGCTATTCTTAGCACGGAACGCAGAATTAGAGGAAATGGTGCAAGCGAGAAGCAATCACGACGAGGAGGCAAAACAAAGCAGTGACAACAGAAGTCAAACTGGATTAATTATTCCAGGGAAAGGGCAGGGGAGTCGAGCACAGCTTTCCCCAGGTGGGAGAAACGGTTCTGCATAATTGGCCGCGAAAGATCGGTCATGCTTGGTACGCAGCGGCGGCAGAAACCCTACGCATGGCTGAGCACAAAGCCATTCCCCCACAAAAGGAATAGGGAAAGTTCGCCTGGGACTGAATTGTCCCCATCACCTCCTTCTAAAGGCCTCGTTATCCTCTCTGGACGAGTCTAAAAGATCTCAGCCAAATTCACTTTTGCCGCCGAACGGTTATCTAACAGCCACAGTGATGCTCGGCGAGCCTCACCTGAGACCGCTCCGAGCGACATTCAACTCCGAGAAAGGCAAGGGGGGGGATAACGAGGGAAGGAGACCTCTAGAAAAGGAGGGCAGGGGTGCCTCTAAAAACAGCTTGTAGCTTTTCATTCGGCATGGTGTCACAGCACTCCACCGAATTGTTATCCTAATGGAAAGGACGGCCTTTGGAAATGAACTGTATTGAGGAGAGAGGATAAAATTAATGAGATAATAGCCGGGCCAAGGACCAGAAGAATACGCCTGCCCTCCACGCGAGGGGCTTGTAATTCCTTTTCTACAACACAAACCCTCCGATCTAAAGACTTCTCCCATCCGTCCGGCAAGCCCCTGCTCCGACAGGAAATTTCATTAATGCCGGAAAATAGGAAAGGTATTAAGCGTGGATAATGAAGGCCGGCGAGTGAACAGTGCCTTAAGATAGTCTTCTTTCTAGCCTTTGTAATGGGAGGCATGAACTTTCCCTTCAAATCCATTTCTAATCCATTTGAAATACTACAGCAAATTATCTTCCCTTCAGCCCGAAAGCGGCCAGCCAATTTACTCCGAATAGACGTGACAATGCTACAGAAGTTATCGCCATAACCTTGACTACGCAAGGTTGAGGGTTGACTTTCCCTCACCCCTCAAAGTGGGGACAGAAAGCAAATTTTAAATGATTTCTAAAAAGGGGGAGGGGGTAGCAGAGAGAAAAAGAGGGAAGGAAAGAGTGTCTCAAGACACATGTGAGTGTGTCCCTCCAAGCGCCACCATCAAACGGGGGTATGGGAGAACACGGAACGGCCGCGTCCAGGCAGCCCATGGCACAAAAAGTCAAAGCTCTCGTTCTTGAGGGGAAATCTGAGGACTCGGAGGGAATTTTAATAATGACAGTGCCGATAACCCCCCGCTGGAGATCTGCTCTTAAATCCATTGACGGTTCCGGCTGCGGCGCTCCAAGAACACCGTGAAGCACCCTTCACATGAAGAGGGCCGATCGGTCTTCTCCATTCTCCACACCAAAACGTAACTTTTGCTCTGTTCCTGCCACGAGCGAGTCTTGCGGCGGAATGACGGGGAGATTCAACACGAAAGGCAGCCGTTGCACACAAACCGTGGCAGCTGACCGTGAAGCTTGCTGCCAGAAACCACATCTGGGGCGGGGGGGACACACACAGAGTGAGGTCAAAAGTGGATTTCATGTCACTAGAACGATAGCCGAGTCTCAGGGCTACAATCCTGAAACGTGGCTGAAGGTCAGGGATTCCAACGGATCTCTGGTTCAGCATCTTGTTTAGTTTGTGTTAAAATAAACTTTTCACGTTTCTACCCCGCAAGGTTTCGGGGGGGGAGACCCCCAAACCTGCCATAATCCCGTCTCACACAGCGGCCAACCAGTTCCTCCAGAGGGCCAAAAGCAGGAGGAGACAGAGGCCGAGGCCTTCCCCTGATGTTGAGATGCAGAGGTCGACTGCCTCTGAATGTGGCAGTCGATGTTCCCTCTAAGCTGTGGAGCCTTGTGAGCAAAAACTCTACTTCGTGAGCTACTGGCATTAAAGCTGTGAGCGAGCAATTTGGCTACCGCATAAATTAAGTTTGCTCTGGAGCCCTCCTTCCTGAGCTAAGACCAAAATCTGTGAGCTGGAGGCTAAAAAACTGTGAGCTGGCCCACACTAACTCAGCTTAGAGGGAACACTGGTGGCAGTTCCTTTTAGTCACACTGGTGGCAGTTCCTTTTAGTCACCATGGGCAGTAGCTACCGATGGATTTATCCTCCATGAATCTGCCTATCCCCCTTTTAAAGTTGCCTATGCCTGCGACCCTCACTAGATCCTCGAGCATTTTAATCTCCCGTTGTGTAAAGAAGTATTGCCTTTTGTCCGTCCTGATTCTACCGCAGCTTTACTAAAAAAACAACTGCAATGCAATTCAAGGAGAATGCGGGGACACTATGTCTCCCGCTCCCTGGCTCTGGCCGTTTCGTCTTACATACCTAATGCATCCCCTCCCACTCTTTGTCCTTTTCCCGAGCCCACCCCATCCATGATCCCCACTCCAAACGGTTCTACTGTGCAAAGTATTTGGTGACCAAAAGCTCTTTCAAGTCACAGCTGACTTTTGGGGACCCCCTCCTCAAGGGTTTTTCAAGGCAAGAGACAGTACAGAGGTGGTCTTGCCAAGGCCCCCTCTTCCTTCACAGCCTCCCACCCAAATACTCGTAGAATCGTAGAATCTGCATGGGGAGGAGTGGGGAATCAAACCTGGTTCTCCCGGATTAGTATCACAGAATCACAGAGTGGGAAGGGACCACAGAGGCCACCTACTCCAACCCCCTGCTCAATGCAGGATCAGCCTAGAACATCTCTGACAAGGGTTCGTCCGGCTGCTGCTTCAAAACTGCCAGGGAGGGGAGTTCACCACCTCCCCCGGCAGCGGATTCCACTGCTTAACGACTCTTAATGTCAAAAAGTTTTTCCTAAGATCCAGCCGGTACCTTCCCGCCCTTAATTTAAGCCCAGTACTGCGAGTCCTCTCCTCTGCTGCCAACAAGAACAGCTCCCTGCCCCCCTCTGAGTGACAGCCCTTCAAAGACCTCAGGAGAGCCACCCTGTCCCCCCTCAACCTCCTCTTCTCCAGACTGGACATTCCCGAGTCCCTCAGCCTTTCCTCAAGGGGCTTCTTGGTCTCCAGGACCCCCGATCATCCTCGTTGCTCTCATAAGAACATAACATAAGAACATAAGAACATAAGAACATAAGAGAAGCCCATGTTGAATCAGGCCAATGGCCCATCCAGTCCAACACTCTGTCACACAGCGGCCAAAATATACCAGGTGCCATCAGGAGGTCCAGCAGTGGGGCCAGGACACGAGAAGCCCTCCCACTGCTGCCCCCTCCAGCACCAAGAATAGAGTGCATCATCTGCCCCAGACTGAGAATTCCCATCTATACCCTGTGGCTAATAGCCACTGATGGACCTCTGCTCCATATGTTTATCTAATTCCCTCTTGAAACTGTCCATGCTTGTAGCTGCCGCCACCTCCTGTGGCAGTGAATTCCATATGTTAATCACTCTTTGGGTGAAGAAATATTTCCTTTAATCTGTTCTAACCCGACCGCTCAGCAATTTCATGGAGTGCCCATGAGTTCTTGTATTGTGACAAAGGGAGAAAAGTACTTCTTTCTCAACTTGCTCAATCCTGTTCATAATCTTATAAACCTCGATCATGTCACCCCTCAGCCGTCGTTTCTCCAAGCTAAAGAGCCCCAAGCATTTTAACCTTTCTTCATAGGGAAGGTGTTCCAACCCTTTTATCATTCTAGTTGCCCTTCTCTGCACTTTTTCCAATGCTATAATATCCTTTTTGAGATGTGGCGACCAGAACTGTACACAGTATTCCAAATGAGGTCGCACCAATGATTTATACAGGGGCATGATGATACTGGCTGATACTCTTCTCGGCACCCGCTCCGTTCTGTCCACATCCTTTTGGAAGTCAGGCCTCCAGAATTGCGCACAAGAATCCAGGTGCGGCCTGACCAATGCAAAGAAAAGAAGAAGAAGAAGAAGAAGAAGAAGAAGAAGAAGAAGAAGAAGAAGAAGAAGAAGAAGAAGAAGAAGAAGAAGAAGAAGAAGAAGAAGAAGAAGAAGAAGAAGAGTGAATTTATACCCCACCCTTTACTACCCAAAGGAGTCTCAGAGTGGCTTACAAATGTCTTCCCCTTCGCCTCCCCACAACAGACATTTTGTGAGGTAGGCGGGGCTGAGAGAGCTCTGACAGAGTCTGCTCTTTTTCAAGGAGAGCTGTGCTAGAGCTTGTGACTGACCCAAGGTCATCCAGCCAGGTGCAAGTGGAGGCGTGGGGGAATCAAACCCAGTTCTCCCAGATTAGAGTCCACGCACTTAACCACTGCACCAAACTGGCTACACCAAATTGTATAGCAGGACTGTGACATCTTGTGATTTGGATGTTACGTTAGGCGGACCCTGATTAGCTTCCGAGTTCTGGGAGACTGGATTAGGCTGGGCAATCCGGGTCAAGGCAAAGTACTCCCAAGTGATTAAAAGAGAAAGGGTGATTTTCAGAATTTGAGGCTTCAGGTCACAGAAGGGAGCCGTTGAAACAGCAGACTTTCTGCGCTCCAGCCTGGCTCTCTGGACACCTCCACCAGCGTCTGGATGCGCCCTGAGTGGGCAAAGGCCAGTCCGGCTGCTGGGCCCAAAACTACCGGTCTTGAAGGAGCGATGAGCCGGCCCTGAGGTCTCAACAGCTGGCAGGGCATCCACGGCCCGAGGCAGCCTCCTCAGTGGACTTCCCGACTCCTGGCGCCCGGCATCTGCCTTGATTTGGAGAACAGATGCTCAGGAAGACGATTGGAGGAGCATTCCTCTGGTAGCCCCCAAAGACCAACTGTTAACAGCTCATCCCCTTCCAGCGGAACGTGAAACCAAGCCCCGTTAAGGACTCCGCGGCGGCATCCTCTTCTCAGCGATTCCCCTGGACCATGGCGGGAGGGTCGAGCTGATTCAGCACTCACCTCTGGAACGATCCAACGCTTAGAGCACAAACTCGTCCCCCGGTAACCATTCGACTAATGACTCCCACACACACACACACCCAAGTCTCTGCAACCCACACTTCTCACTCCCCCGCCAGCAAATGCCGCCGCTTCCAAAAGGCGTTTTCTCCCATAAGCCTCTGCCCAACAGGGAGTGACGGCGGGATTCCCCCAGTAGTAAACACCTCTCGAGGCAGCCACAGTCTTTCAGAGCTTCGGTTCATTCTTGCTGGATACCAGAGGTGGGAACATCTGCCCAGATGCAAGAGACCGGGAGGCAACACAAGCTTGCAGATGTTCTCCTGCTGGAGCAGAGCTAAGAACGCTCCTCAGGCCTTAGTAGCTCAAGCCAAAAGCTCAGGGCAGTAACGCCCTCTGCCGAAATGCTTCCTGACCACAACAAGCCCCAGATGGCACCAGTTTGGTGTAGTGGTTAAGTGCGCAGGCTCGAATCTGGGAGAACTGGGCTTGATTCCCCACTCCTCCTCCACTTGCACCTGGCTGGATGACCTTGAGCAAGCCATTGTTCTGACAAGGGCTGTCCTTGAAAAAGAGCAGCTTCTGTTAGAGCTCTCTCAGCCCCACCTGCCTCACAGGGTGTCTGTTGTGGGGAGGGGGAGGGAAAGGAGTCTGTAAGCTGCTGAGACTCCCTTGGGTAGTGAAGGGCGGGGTATAAATCCAATCTCCTCCTCCTCCTCCTCCTTCCAGTAACTCAGTGGGGGTGGGGGAGAGCAGGCGCTCTCCACCAATGCTCCCTCTAAGCTATGGAGTCTTGTGAGCAAAAATCCTACTTTGTGAGCGACTGGCACTAAAGTTGTAAGCGAGCGATTTGGCTACTGCACAAACTAGTCTGCTCTGGAGCCATCCCCTTCCTGAGCTGAGACAAAAATGTGTGAGCCGGAGGCTATAAGACTGTGAGGTAGCTCACACTAACTCAGCTTAGAGGGAACACTGCTCGCCAACAAACAGACTTGTGGGGGTGGAAAAGCAGACAAGTAGCATTCTAAAGCCAAGCACTCCATGATTCTCTAGTTGCAAGTAGCCCTTTGGAACACGGTCTGCGACTAACGCTATGCTTTTTTTTTTAAAGGACTGGTGGCTACCAGTGTTCCCTGTAAATCCCCTCTAAGCGGAGTTAGTGCGAGCCAGCTCACAGTTTTTTAGCCTCTGGCTCACCCATCGTTGTCTTAGCTCACGAAGGAGGGCTCCAGAGCAAACTGATTTACGCCGTAGCCAAATGGCTCGCTCACAACTTGAATGCCGGTAGCTCACAAAGTGGAATTTTTGCTCCTCAGCTTAGAGGGAGCAGGTGGCCACCGTTTTGAAAAATCACTGGACTGAAGTTAACGTTTGCAAAAAAACCAACAACCGCTGTCTGCAGAGATCAAGCAGCACGGCTTGGTTAAACCTCGCGACTGCAAACTGGCCAACAAAGCAGGGTGGTTAGTTGCTGTAGATTTTCCGGGCTGTGTGGCCGTGGTCTTGGCATTGTAGGACCTGACATTTCGCTGGTAGCTGTGACTGGCATTCTCAGAGGTATAACACAGAAAGATGTAGTACTCTCTGTGTCAAGGTGAGCAGGAAAATGGTAGGCAGGTAATTTATATCTACCCTGGAAGGTGGGGTAGGGCTGAGTCCTTATCTGGTAGTAGTTCTCCAGGCTATGAACATGCTAAGGGAGGAGCTTTCAATCCATAGACAAAAGAACCTCCTCAGGAAACAGGAAACTTCCTCAGGAAACAACCCATAGACAAAAGAACCTCCTCAGGAAAGCTCCTGCATTAGCTGTGCAAACCCCGACTCTCCATGATGTCTGAACAAGGCTTTGGCACAAATGCTGGGGTTGCCCCTTTCACAGTCAACGAAAGCTGAGGAGGAGGAGGAAGAGGAAGAGGAGGAGAAGGAGAAGAAGAGGAGGAGGAGGAGGAGGAGGAGGAGACAGAGGCTTCTCTACCTCCTGCACTCCCAGCCTTTTGGCTCAGACATAGCCATTAAGTCTTTCCTCCACGGCAAGAGGAGATGCTTAAAGCAGGAGTTCCCAGCCTTTTTGGTATGGTGACCCACAAGTCTTTTTTTCTGGGGGAACGCGCCAGGATGGAGTTCCGGAATCTCCTCGACAAGTTTATGAGTTTGGCGTATACAGACTGAAAACTTCATTTCCCTCTTGAGAGTTCTGGCACCTCTTAAAAAAAAACCAAAACCCCCGCAGTGACCCACAAGCTCAAATCTACTTGCTACGGAGAGTGACCCATTCAGGGCCAGGCCAACATTCCCAACCCCCCCCCCCCCAGGTGATCTGTGACCTCGCCACTCACGTAGTCCGGTGTTCCATTTTCTAAAGTGGGAATCCAGTGGGCAGGGGAGGAACAGCCACTGAGAAGGGGCTAATATCGCATGATGCACCAGTAGGTGAAATACGCCATTAAACCTTGAATTAAAAAAGGAAACGATTGCATTGTGATTAGACTTGCTTCTCTTATACTGGAACACAAAGTTCGAGTCCAGCAGTACCTTTAAGACCAGCAAAGTTTAATTCTGGGTATAAGCTTTTGTGTGCACGCATATTTCTTCAGGTACATTGAAACAGACTTCCCCAGTATTGTTCTCTTGAGAGTGATTCAGACATGGGATTCCCTGCCACAGGAGGTGGTGGCAGCTACAAGCATGGACAGTTTCAAGAGGGAATTAGATAAACATCTGGAGCAGAAGTCCATCAGTGGCTATTAGCCACAGGGCATAGATGGGAACTCTCCGTCTGGGGCAGGTGATGCCCTCTATTCTTGGTGCTGGAGGGGGCAGCAGTCGGAGGGCTTCTAGTGTCCTGGCCCCACTGCTGGACCTCCTGATGGCACCTGGTATTCTTGGCCACTGTGTGACTGAAGAGTGTTGGACTGGATGGGCCACTGGCCTGATCCAACATTGGCTTCTCTTATGTTCTTATGACGGCTTCAAGAGGAGAATGGATAAGCATATGGAGCAGAAGTCCATCAGTGGCTGTTAGCCAGAAGGTATAGATAGGAACTCTTGGTCTGGGCAAGGGATGCTTTGTATTCCTGGTGCTGGGGTGGGGGGGGTCAACAGTGGGAGGGCTTCTAGTGTCCTGGCCCCACTGCTGGACCTCCTGATGGCCCCTGGTATTTTTGGCCATTGTGTGAGACAGAGTGTTGGACTGGATGGGCCGTTGGCCTGATCCAACACTGGCTTCTCTTATGTTCTTATGTTCTCTAATGTGTCTGAAGAAGTATGCACGCACACAAAAGCTTATACCCAGAATGAAACATTCTTGGTCTGAAAGGTACCGCTGGACTCAAACTGTGTTCTGCTGCTTCGGACCAATGGGGCTACCCACTTGAATCTCTCTTCTCTTATACTAGTCCTTCTTTTGCAGTCAAGGAAAAAGCAGTCGAGTTCTTGCGGTTAACAGAAGCACTGGGGTGCCCAGGGACAAAGGGCTCGGCATCCACCCCTCCCAAGGCAAGCCGGACGAACGCACATGGACTGAAGCAGGTGTTTTCGTCAAGCCCCACCTTCGACGGCCCTTTCCCAACCATCCCGCTAGCGAGACTTCTCTCCGGAGCTTCTGGAGATGGACCGGAGAGTCTTCAGTCCGCAGATCAGGAACTCTGACACTGAGCTGTGCCCACCGGGGATGACAGGCCCGAGGAGGGGGTCCTCAGCTCCCCCCCCTCCAGGCACTAAATAAGACGGCCCAAGGAAAGTGCGGCACCGGCAGCCGCAAAGCTGCTTACGCGATCACTTATTGGTCAATAATAGCCGGGGCGCAGAAAGCAAGTTTAATGGCTTGGGCAGCAGAAACAAACGAGAAAAGAGCAAATAACCTTTAATGTCCCATGACATGTTCCAGCCTCTAACTACTTCATTACTTTCCCAGCCTCTTTATCTCCTGTGGCCCGGCGCAAGACGGAGGGGGGGGAGGTCTCAACGGGCTTTTCTACGACCCCCCCCCCCAGTCTCCCTTCTACAACTGCCCAAGGCAGCACCGACATGCAGATTGAACTGGGGGGGAGGAGAGGCATTCGGGGGATTTCGTGGAGCTGTTCCCATTGACCTGAATGACCGGGAGGCAGAAGAAGCTGCGGGGGAGAGAACAGCTAACCCCTGCATCCAACACAGGGCGAGCAGCTTTCTGGAAGGGAGAAGAAGGAGATATTTGTATGAGCCGAGGGCCACCAACAGGGGTCACTGTTTATAGCAGGGATCCAAGAAGAAGAAGAAGAAGAAGAAGAAGAAGAAGAAGAAGGAGGAGGAGGAGGAGGAGGAGGAGGAGGAGGAGGAGGAGGAGGAGGAGGAGGAGGAGGAGGAGATTGGATTCATATCCTGTCCTTCAATCAGAGGCTCAGAGCAGCTTACAAACTCCGTTCCCTTCCTCTACGCACAACAGACACCCTGTGAGGGAGGTGGGGCTGAGAGAGTTCTCTTGAGGACTGCCCTTGAGAGAACAGCTCTCAGAGAGCTTGTGAGTGGCCCAAGGTCACACCAGCAGCTGCATGTGGAGAAGTGGGGAATCAAACCCGGTTCTCCCAGATCAGAGTCTGCATTCCTTAACCACTACACAAAACTGGCTCTCTTGGGGCACCTGAAAGATGAACGAACTTAATGCCCGCTGGCTACGTCTTCCCTTGCCTTGTAGAAGAAGAAAGAAGAAGAAGAAGAAGAAGAAGAAGAAGAAGAAGAAGAAGAAGAAGAAGAAGAAGAAGAAGAAGAAGAAGAAGAAGAAGAAGAAGAAGAAGAAGAAGAAGAAGAAGAAGAAGAAGAAGAAGAAGAAGAAGAAGAAGAAGAAGAAGAAGAAGAAGACGTGTGTGGCGACAGTGGTAACCAGCTGAGCCAGCGCAGTCGGTTGGTTGGTGAAGCCAAGTGGTGGCCCCTCCTCCAGCTACCAGTTGGCATCTACTTCTGTAACACGACTACGTGAAGCTCCCTTATACTGCATCAGTCCCTTGTCTGTTAAGTGGGTATTGTCTACCCGGACAGGCAGCGGCTCTCCAGGCTCTCCAGGGTCTCAGGCAGAGGGGTCTTTCGCATCACCCCATCCTCTTAACTGGAGATGCCGGGGATTGAACCTGGGACCTTCTGTGTGCCAATCGGCTGTTCTACTGCCGAGCCGAGGCCCCTCCCCAATCTGCCTGAGCCAAGAACCATATTTGAGTGGGTTTGTTTTAGAAGGCCATATTGACCAAAAGCTTAATTATGTGGGAAAATAAAACAAAGAAGAGTTTCCCTGCTAATTTGAAAGCGCTGTTAATGTCAAGTTGCTTAATGGCCGTCGCCTTTTCTAATATCGCCTGGACTGGTTAACTAAACTGCACTGACAAGAGGAACAATTTACTGATTGTGCTGCTTGTCAGGAAGAGGAAGGGAGAAATGCCAGAAGTCTGCGCAACAGGCCACAAGCACCCTCCTGCATCAACTCCAGACCCCAAGAAAACACAAAGGGGGTTTTACTGACGGCTGCTCCATTATGCATCCGGGGTCCGATTTAAATTAAAGAACACTGGAGAAGCCATGTTGGGTCAGGCCAGTGGCCCATCCAATCCAACACTCCATGTCACACAGTGGCCAAAACCCGGGTGCCATCAGGAGGTCCAGCAGTGGGGTCAGAACTCCAGAAGCCCCTCCCACTGTGCCCCCCCAAGCACCAGGAATACAGAGCATCACTGCCCCAGACAGAGTGTTCATAAGGACATAAGAGGAACCATGTTGGATCAGGCCAATGGCCCATCCAGTCCAACACTTTGTGTCACACAGTGGCCAAAACCTGGATGCCATCAGGAGGTCCAGCAGTGGGGCCAGAGCTCCAGAAGCCCCTCCCACTATGGCCCCCCAAGCACCAGGAATACAGAGCATCACTGCCCCAGACAGAGTGTTCATAAGGACATAAGGACCAGGCCAATGGCCCATCCAGTCCAGCACTCTGGTGTCACACAGTGGCCAAAACCCAGGGGCCCTCAGGAGGTCCACTAGCGGGGCCAAAACTGCAGAACGCCCCCCAAGCTTCTGGAATGCAGAATTCTGTGCCCCCCAAGCACCAGGAATACAGGGCATCACTGCCCCAGACAGAGTGTTCATAAGAACATAACAGGAACCATGTCGGAACAGGCTAATAGCCCATCCAGTCCAACACTTTGTGTCACACAGTGGCCAAAACCTGGGTGCCATCAGGAGGTCCAGCAGTGGGGTCAGAACTCCAGAAGCCCCTCCCACTGTGGCCCCCCAAGCACCAGGAATACAGAGCATCACTGCCCCAGACAGAGTGTTCATAAGGACATAAGAGGAACCATGTTGGATCAGGCCAATGGCCCATCCAGTCCAACACTTTGTGTCACACAGTGGCCCAAACCTGGATGCCATCAGGAGGTCCAGCAGTGGGGTCAGAACTCCAGAAGCCCCTCCCACTGTGGCCCCCCAAGCACCAGGAATACAGAGTATTAGTGCCCCAGACACAGTGTTCATAAGGACATAAGGACCAGGCCAATGGCCCATGCAGTCCAACACTCTGGTGTCACACAGTGGCCAAAACCCAGGGGCCCTCAGGAGGTCCACTAGTGGGGCCAAAACTGCAGAAGCCCCCGCAAGCTTCTGGAATACAGAATTCTGTGCCCCCTCCCCAAGCACCAGGAATACGGAGCATCACTGTCCCAGACAGAGTGTTCATAAGGACATAAGAGGAACCATGTTGGATCAGACCAATGGCCCATCCAGTCCAACACTTTGTGTCGCACAGTGGCCAAAACCCAGGTGCCATCAGGAGGTCCACCAGCGGGGCCAAAACTCCAGAAGCCCTCCCACTGTCGCCCCCCAAGGACCAGGAATACAGAGCATCACTGCCCCAGACAGAGTGATCCATCTATACCTTGTGGCTACTAATAGCCACTGATGGACGTCTGTTCAGCCAGGGGCGTCTCCCCTGCTCTACCGACAGTGACTATGCTCCATCGGCTGTTCCCCTTTCAACTGCATGGAACAGACGTTTATGGACTAACACTGTCCTGAAGTCCACCTGTCTGTGTGTGTGTATAAAGTGCTGCAGATGTCATGTGGAGACCCCTCGAGGTTTCCAAGGCAAGGAGGAGGAGATTGGATTTATACCCCGCCCTTCACTCGGAGTCTCAGAGTGGCTTACAAACTCCTTTCCCCTTTCCCTCCCCACAACAGACACCCTGTGAGGTAGGTAGGGCTGAGAGAGCTCTGACAGAAGTGGCTCTTTTTCAAGAACAGCTGTGCCAGAACTACGGCTTGCCCAAGGTCATCCAGCAGCTGCGAGTGGAGGAGTGGGGAATAAAACCCAGTTCTCCCAGATTAGAGTCTCCTATTTAGCTCCTAACATCTGACAAGATCAGGCCAACCCGAGCTATCTATCCCGGTTAATGCTCCCTTCTAAGCTGTGGAGTCTTGTGAGCAAAAATTCTACTTTGTGAGCTCCTGGCATTAAAGTTGTGAGCAAGCAAAGTGGCTACTGCATAAATTAGTGTGCTCTGGAGCCATCCTTCTTGAGCTGAGACAAAAATGTGTGAGGCGGAGGCTAAAAAGCCGTGAGCTAGCTCATACTAACTCAGCTGAGAGGGAACACCGATAATAATATAATACTGAGAATGCCTCTGAACTTGGACAGAGTGTCTTTCTGGAGGCGGAAGAGACTGGGACTTTGAGAAAGAGATGATTAATGGGGGATATGAGCAAAATTTGTTGACTCCGGAGCCATCCCTCCTGAGCGAAGGCAAAAATGTGTGAGCCAGAGGCTAAAAAGTGTGAGCTGGCTCACACTAACTCAGCTTAGAGGGAACACTGATCGGGGCAAGTCAGTCTTTAGCAGTGGCCAAATCAAAGCGGAACGAGGCGGGCACTTCCGACTCCTTGTGCAAAACCGAGCTGCGAAGGAGAAGAGACAACGGACAGAGCGGCACGAAAGGACAGATGATCCCGAGCCAAAGGAAGCCGCGGGGAAGTTTCCACAACATCAGCAGGACTGGCTCACGGCCTCTACCGGAGCTCCCTCCACCCGCACCCACGGGTGTTTTTCAGGGCAGAAGACAGGCCTTCCTTCTAAAACAGCCAGGCCCGGTCTGGTATCTTCGACCCACCCGAATGCCTCCCAAAGCTCTGGTGGCACATCTCGAAAAGACTGCTTGCTTGAGGCGCAGGGAAATGTTTGCAAATGCAGTTCTCATCCTATAGCAGTGTTTTTCAACCTTTTTTGTGCAAAGGCACACTTTTTTCATGAAAAAAATCACGAGGCACACCACCATTAGAAAATGTTAAAAAAATTTAACTCTGTGAGCCGAAGCCGCATGCTACGGATGAAATTGGAATTTTTCCCATGGCACACCAGACAATATCTCACGGCACACTAGTGTGCCGCGGCACAGTGGTTGAAAAACGCTGTCCTATAGAACTGGAGAAGGCCTACGTTGGACCACCTGTCGGTTACGATGCTTCTGTGGATGTAGGGGAGCCGGACTCAGATCCCGGGACGCCTGGGACACTCCCGGACCAGGGTGGGGCAGACAAATAGCATTCTGTCAGCCTAAACCAGAGGTCCCCAATTTTGATGCCAGTTTGGTGTAGTGATTAGGTGCACAGACTCTAATCTGGGAGAACCGGGTTTGATTCCCCACTCCTCCACTTGCACCTGGCTGGATGACCTTGGGCAAGCCACAGTTCTGATAAGAGCTGTCCTTGAAAAAGAGCAGTTTCTGTCAGCCCCAGCTACCTCACAGGGTGTCTGATGTAGGGAGGGGAAGGGAAAGGGGTTTGTAAGCTGCTCTGAGACGCCCTGGGGTAGCGAAGGGCGGGGTATAAATACAATCTCTTCTTCTTCTACCTCACAGGGGGTGTCTGTTGTGGGGAGGGGAAGGGAAAGGAGTTTGTCAGTCGCTCTGAGACTCCTCTGGGTAGTGAAGGGCGGGGGATAAATCCAATCTCTTCTTCTTCTACCTCACAGGGGGTGTCTGTTGTGGGGAGGGGAAGGGAAAGGAGTTTGTCAGCCGCTCTGAGACTCCCTTGGGTAGTGAAGGGCAGGGTATAAATCCAATCTCTTCTTCTTCTACCTCACAGGGGGTGCCTGTTGTGGGGAGGGGAAGGGAAAGGAGTTTGTCAGTCGCTCTGAGACTCCTCTGGGTAGTGAAGGGCAGGGTATAAATCCAATCTCTTCTTCTTCTACCTCATAGGGGGTGTCTGTTGTGGGGAGGGGAAGAGAAAGGAGTTTGTCAGTCACTCTGAGACTCCTCTGGGTAGTGAAGGGCAGGGTATAAATCCAATCTCTTCTTCTTCTACCTCACAGGGGGTGCCTGTTGTGGGGAGGGGAAGGGAAAGGAGTTTGTCAGTCGCTCTGAGACTCCTCTGGGTAGTGAAGGGCAGGGTATAAATCCAATCTCTTCTTCTTCTACCTCACAGGGGGTGTCTGTTGTGGGGAGGGGAAGGGAAAGGGAGTTTGTCAGTCGCTCTGAGACTCCTCTGGGTAGTGAAGGGGAGGGTATAAATCCAATCTCTTCTTCTTCTACCTCACAGGGGGTGCCTGTTGTGGGGAGGGGAAGGGAAAGGAGTTTGTCAGCCGCTCTGAGACTCCTTTGGGGAGTGAAGGGCGGGGTATAAATCCAATCTCTTCTTCTTCTACCTCACAGGGGGTGCCTGTTGTGGGGAGGGGGAGGGAAAGGAGTTTGTCAGCCGCTCTGAGACTCCCTCGGGTAGTGAAGGGCGGGTATAATCCAAACTCTTCTTTTTAAGCCCAGGGGGCACCTTTG
>JAPDNY010000890.1:0-22594 GCA_029375565.1 Gekko gecko | reverse complement strand
CTGTACAGAGCCTGGCACACTGCTATGTATATTTGAGGGAAGTGAAATAATTAGAATGAGCTGAAGCAACTGTAACTGTGTGAACAAAGGCTGAATTATACGTTTGCCTAAGGAATAAGGCAAAGTGGCAAAACCTAGAGATAACAGGGGTGGGTGTGTAAAAGAATTTGGATGGCAAGGAATAGCCTTGACTTACATAGACACTAACAAGTACACGTGCTTAATAAACTCATTAATATTATCTGTCCCACCTTGACTACTTAAATAGGTAATTTTAATGGACATGTGATATATGTTCAGGGAGGGGGGCCATGTCAAGGAGTTGTATGTGTTAAGTATGAGACTCAACAACGAAGTAAGCTCAACAAGTGCTTCAGCTTTATTCAACAGCAAACTCCAACTCAGGAACACACAACAACAGACATTGGAGCACAGCTCCTTTTAAACTCTCCCGGCTGTCAAAGCCACACCCAGAAATAGTTAACGGACCAATGGCAGTGCAGAGTTAAGGTCCAATCACAACTGTTCCCGCTTTGCAACATTATCACACAGTGATTGGCTATTTACACTGGTTTCGCAGAAACCGACCAATACGAATGCGACAGCTTAGAATCCACATTCCAGAATCAAGCTTAACATAGGAAAGAATAGGCTTGATTCACCTTTCAATACACAACAGTATGTTTTATTGTGTGTTGTAGGCAATCTGGAAGAGTTGTAAGCGCTCATTACCCAGTAAAGGGCACCAGGGCAGGGTGGAGCAGTCCGGGGAGAGGTGATACATGGAGGTTGTTTGGAATGTTAATCTGAGTTCGTCTCTTTATTGCGCAACAAAGTAATCAAAGGATATTCCTGACTGACCTTTTTCTTGGAGGTTTGTCCTCCCTGGAGGGGCCGGGGAGCTAGGCTCACAGACCTTTTAATGTTTCTGACGTATTAAGTGACAATATCTGCTCTAGATAAGTCAATCACATCTATTTAATTGGGATTCAGATCCACCAACAACCTAGCATTGGCAAAATGCCTGTCACTACAATGCATGGAATGTGTGCTGGGGAGGGCAACTGTGGGAGGGCTTCTGGTGTCCTGGCCCCACCGCGGGACCTCCTGATGGCACCTGGTATTTTTGGCCACTGTGTGACACAGAGTGTTGGACTGGGTGGGCCATTGGCCTGATCCAGCATTGGCTTCTCTTATGTTCTTATGACCCTGTACTATTTTTTTTTGTTATTTACTTCGTTTATACCCCTCGTTTCTCCCCAACAGGGACCCAAAGCAGCTTGCATTGTTCTCCTCTCCTCCCTTTTATCCTCACAACAACCCCGGGAGGTAGGTTAGGTTGTACATGTGTGACTGGCCTGAGGATACACAGAACACTTCCATGGCAGAGTGGGGATTCGAATCTGGGTCTCCCAGATCCTAATCCAGCACCCTAAGTAGGACAACGTTTACTGAGACATTGATAGGGTCCAGACTCTTAACAATTCTGTGTTAGAACTAAGCAATTATACCTAAATCAAAGAAAGACCCTAGTGGCCCGGGGCTAATCATACCTAACCATGAGGCCTGCCGAAATAATGGCTCAGAGTTCCCAGGCATGGCTAATATGGCAGAATCAGTTACTCATGTCCTCTTGTTCTGCAGATTCTATCAGGAGGAATGAAACCATCTTATACTACCCCCTTCTGTCTAGATTTAGCCCTCCACAGTCTTATCTTGACTTTAAGTCAGAAATCCTTCGTAAATTCCTCTTAGAAGACGTTCAGAGCTCAGTGACTTATGCTGTGGCAAAATTTTGTTGCTTAGCTATTAGGAAACGTAAACTTATTTTAGCTGAAAAAACTGTATGATTATCTTATTAATATGATTTTGTTTTACTAATTTTATTAATTTTCTCTTGTTAATGTTTTTGTACTATTCTTATGTTATTACTGCTTTAATCCTTCTTATATCAGAATTGTACCGTTTTACTGGCTCTTGCTGTAATAAATTAGATCAGATCAGAAACCAGTCTCTGCTGGGGCCCAAGGTTACTTGTCTGGGCCAACTAAGATAACAAGAGCAACATCGAAGTGGCCAAAAGTGAAAGTAGACATTCTTCTCACTCCCCCAAGTCCCTATGGCAACCAAGTCCGTGAAAACAGGTGAGGTTGACACCCACCACACTGGCTGTCCTGGTATATTACTTACTGGTCTCCCAGGCAAGGGCGCTCCATAAGGAGTCTCTGGCTTGAATCTTTCCTCTTACAGAGGGAAAAAAATAAGGATGTTGGGAGGAAAAGTTTGTTAAGGACGGCTGTGGAATTAATGGCCTTAGAAAAAGAAAGATCCATGGCTCCCATTGCTACAGCCCATGGTTTACATGAGAACATCCCAATCAATGCTCCTTCTAAGCTGTGGAGTCTTGCGAGCCGAAATTCTACTTTGTGAGCTACAGGCATTAACGCTGGGAGTGAGCGATTTGGCTGCTGCATAAATTAGTGTGCTCTGGAGCCAGCCTTCCTGAGCTAGGGTTGACAGGTCCCCTGGGGGGGGCAGGGAAATCCCTGCTTGATGTGTCCATTCCCCGCCGGCCTGGATCAGGCCACCGGAGGGAACCCCACCCCCAAAATGCCATGATCGCAGAAACGTGCCTGGGGTGATGATGTCACCCGGAGGTGACGTCACCATGCTGGGCATGTTGTGGGGGGACGCTCTATCATTTGAGGAAAAACTCTATGGTTTCCCCTCGAATTATAGTGGTCCCACCCCCAATGTGCCCAACGCAATGACATCACTTCTGGGTGATGTCATCACGGCACGCACACTTTGCACGCATGCCAAAGAACTCCAGGATGGGGCCCAGGACTCCCCCACTAAAACTCAGTTAAGACTTGGCAACCCTATCGTGAGCTAAGACAAAAATGTGTGAGCCAGAGACTAAACTCAGCTTAGAGGTAACACTGGTCCTAATGTCAGTTCCTGGCATCTCCAGTTGAAGGAACTCAGGTAGTGTTAAAAATAACCTGGATGGAAAGATTGAGGAAAACATCTCAAGGCAACAACTTAAGTAACTTAGAGCAGTCACTTCTTGGAGAAATGGTTTCCTTTCTTTCTGCAAAAACTTTTCTGAAATGACTGGTGAGATTAAGACCTTTTACGGCAGAATGGGCCTGTTCAGGCGTGCAGGCCCTGATCCACCCAACCTCCAAGGTTTTCCCAACAATTGGAGAGGCTTTTTCTCTCTCTCTCTGGTAATCTGCTGCCACCACCTGACCTTAGCTAAGAGTTTTGTCTGCTCTGATGGACCCAGCACGAAAGAAATCTCCTCCCTTACTTCCTGGAGTTTTATCGCCTCTCTTTCCCCCACCCACTGACCAGGTCAGGCCAGGTCAGAGGAGCTTTTCCTGAAGTCTCCAGAATTTCCTTCCTGAAGTCTCTCTAGTATTTAACCACCTCCAAATCTCTGTACCCTGTTTGAAGTGGGGGGAGAGAATGGACCCTCCTATTGTCTCTAGCTAGACCTATTAGCATTTCTTAAGAGGTAGCTGAGGTGAACCGGAAAGCCACTGACTGACTTCCTTCTCCCTGCCTGTACTCTGCCCAGAGAAAAAAAGCTTTTACAATTCAGAGCGGAGGTTTTGCTCATTTCAAACCTCCAGAAAAATGCATTTCTTCACACCTATATTGATTTATTAACTTACAAAAGCGTAGCTGAAATGATGTCACTTTAAATTCACTACTATCTAATGCAAGAATTGTCACAGTTTCCCCTTTTTTTGGCCTTATACAATTTGAATTCCCCCCCCATCAATTCTTTTTTGGTGACATTGCAAAGGTATGGACTATTTACCTAGGTTATCTTTCTCCAATTTTCCTTTACATGATTACTTTCAAATTATTGTATAATGTCCATTTAAAAAAAAAAAAAAGCTTCCATAAACACCTTTAAAATGATCAAAAAGTAACAAAAAAATAAAAAAGCCAAGGTGGGCTATATAACTTGTTCGATCTATTTTCAGTTTTACATTCAGCTTAAAGACAGATCTTCACGCACCTCTTCTTTTTATTGCCTCCCCCCCCAAAGAAAATACATCAAAGAAGATGAAGTCAGAGCTGTAAAATACTGTGTACTATTTTGATTAGAAATGAGTTCTCTGAAACAGTAACCAAGGTCCTCAGTATTCCAGGAATCCCAACTTCTATGCACCAATTCCAACAGAAGAAAGCATCATTGAATCTTGGGGTACATGCTAGGGGAAGAAGGAGAAGAAGAAGAAGAAGAGGAGGAGGAGGAGGAGGAGAGTGGATTTATACCCTGCCCTTCACTCAGAGTCTCAGAGCGGCTTACAAGCTCCTTTCCCTTCCCCTCCCCACAACAGACACCCTGTGAGGTAGGTGGGGCTGAGAGAGCTCTTTCCAGAACTGTCCTTGAGAGAAAAGCTCTGACAGAACTATGGCTTGCCCAAGGTCATCCAGCAGCTGGAAGTGGAGGAGTGGGGAATCAAACCCAGTTCTCCCAGATTACTATCCGTGCTCCTAACCACTACACCCAGCAACATGCCACAGACTAGGGTTGCCGGGGGGGAGGGGAGGAACTAGGGGATCAAAACTGGGGAGGATCTGGTCACATTAGCAGCCCATGGAGACAGGCCAGTCATGCGATTTGTTTTGATATGTTTGGGTTGAATCTGGATAGTGTGTGGGGGGCCCAGGTGTAATCTCTGCGGGGTACACAATGGCTCTCAGCTTGGGTCGCCAGCTCGGGGTTGGGAAATAACTGGAGATCATGGGGGTGGGGCCTGAGGAGGGCGGGGTTTGGGGAGGGGCCATAGAGTCCACCTTCCAAAGCAGCCATATTCTCCAGGTGAACCAATCTCTGTTGCCTGGAGATCCATTGTAATTCCAGGAGATCTCCAGCCACCACCTGGAGGTTGGTAACTCTATTCTCATCTGCCAAGACAGTGACTCATGGGTCTTCCCTCCTTTCCAGGTTGGTGTAGTGGTTAAGTGCACGGACTCTAATCTGGGAGAACTGGGTTTGATTACCCACTCCTCCACTTGCACCTGCTGGATGACCTTGGGCAAGCCATCGTTCTGGCACAGCTGTTCTTGAAAAAGAGCAGTTTCTGTCAAGAGCTCTCTCAGCCCCACCTACCTCACAGGGTGTCTGTTGTGGGGAGGGGAAGAAAAAGGAGTGTGTAAGCCGCTCTGAGACACCTTTGGGTAGTGAAGGGCGGGATAGAAATCTAATTTCTTCTCTTCTTTCCATTCTCCCTTTCCCCATACAATATTCCCACCCTTACATGGCTTGCTTCAGTCCTGTTTACACTGCTGTTAATCATGGTAAAATCACTCCAGATTGCCCTGTAACTAGAGCCTGAAATGAATGTGGATGAGAATGTGTTATTTTTTTTCAAAAATGGCTTTTGTTTTTAATAAAGGTTAATGCAGTCCATCTTCCATACGTGAATCTTTTAAAATGAGTATTGCTACAACTGAAGAATTTTCTCACTGGAGACTTTAGGGAGGGTGACAGTTGCCTGTGGAACAATCTGACAACTGAAAGAGGACAATTGCATTTTAAAAAAATGTTCATCCATCACTTCCCTTCTCCCATTAAGAAGCACAAAACTCAACCTATGCCCCCATTTTGCTTTCACAGAAGTCACAGTTCAAAAAGAATATTAGTTTCCCGGCTGAAATGTAGGAAAGCAGAGACGATGCTTCAGAGATACCTATTTAATTTTTCATCAAAGGAACAGATTGCCTATGTATTTTTAATACTTTACATAGGCAACGCAAAAGAATCACAAAAGGAGTACAAATGTACTATTAATACTGTAGGAAAACACGGAGGGCCCGGAACAGAGTGCGAATACCCTGGCGGTACTGGCAACCTAAAAATGGAACTTGGCAATGCGCTGGGGGGGGGGGCGTTTTGCTGAAAAAGGCCGGAACCAGCTTTCTGCTCCTTCTCCTCTGTGTGTGAAGTGCCGTCAAGCTGCTTCCAACTTACGGCGACCCTATGAATGAATGACCTCTGAAATGTATCCATTAACCACCTTGTTCAGGTCTTGCAAACTGAAGGATATGACTTGATCGAGTCAACCCATCTCATCTTGGGTCTTCCTCTTTCCTGCCGCCTTCAACGTTCCCTACCATTATTGTCTTTGCCAGTGACTGCTGTCTTCTCATAGCACAACCAAAGTACGATAGCCTCAGTTTGGTCATTGTAACTTCTTCTACACTGTTTCCATCTACTAGTTTGGTGTAGTGGTTAAGTGCGTGGACTCTAATCTGGGAGAACCGGGTTTGATTCCCCACTCCTCCACTTGCACCTGGCTGGATGACCTTGGGCAAGCCATAGTACCGATAAGAGCTGTTCTTGAAAAAGAGCCGTTTCTGTCAAGAGCTCTCTCAGCCCCACCTACCTCACAGGGTGTCTGTTGTGGGGAGGGGAAGGGAAAGGAGTTTGTAAGTTGCTCTGAGACACCTTTGGGTAGTGAAGGGCGGGGTATAAATCCAATCTCTTCTTCTTCTTGTGAGAGACCATCAATAAGTCCCTCTTGGAGGGGCTGTTCCCAGAGGCTCTCAAGGAAGCAGTGGTGCGCCCTCTCCTGAAAAAAACATCTTTGGACCCAGTCGAATTGGCCAACTACCGGCCGGTTTCCAACTTGCCCTATCTGGGCAAGATAATAGAGAGGGCTGTGGCTATTCAGTTACAAGGCTTCTTGGATGACAGAGTGTAACAGAGTGTTGGACGGGATGGGCCATTGGCCTGATCCAAGATTGGCTTCTCTTATGTTCTTATCCAGGCCCTGAGGGATTTACTACCTCTCTGCAGGGCTTGTAAGGCAGAGATGTTCTGCCAGGCATTTGGTTGAGGGCAGAGATGGGACAGCAAGTAGTCTGGTGCTCTCAGATCTCCCCCCCACCTGCCTTCAGTAGCCTATGGGGGGGGGTTGCAATTTTTGTCAAAGTTTCTGGCCATCTGGGAATAGTCTGTTTTTATTCATTGCTTTGTGCTGTCTTTTATTATTGATTTTAACTTAATTAGATTATTTCCCTACTTTGTTGTAAGTCGCCCTGATCCCAGTTTACAGGGAGGGGCGGCCTTGAAATAAATTTAAATAAATACTGCAGTCTATCCCACATAATCTTTCCTGTCTACTGCTCTTCCCTTTGCCTCCTTCGCATTTGATTATTATCTATTTTACCCACAATTTCTTGCTAATGTTACACATTCTTCTTAGACCTTTCATGCTTTCCTCTACAATTTGGGTGGGAATTTCCACTGGGAAACCTAACAGGAGAGGGAGGATTAAGCTCACCAATGCTTAAGACCGGAGTCAAATTGGGAATCATTCTATGGTTGTTTCTAAGCAGTTTTTAAATAATGGGAACTCCCCGCCATCTTCTCTAGTTCGGCTATTATACCATTTGACTACTCCGCTCCCCCTCCCCTCCAGTTTTAGCCCATTACCCATCCCTTTCCTTCTCCTCCTTGTATATACCGCTTTTCCAGGAATGTCAATGAATCCCACTCTTCTTGAATCCCACTCATCTGCTGCCCTCTTTCTTGTACCCATTTTACAGACAAAATACAAAGACTAAGGACAGAACTGTGTATTATCAAAACAAATGACCAAACTTGCTTTCTAAGATTGTTAAGAGAACCAGTTTGGTGTAGTAGTTAAGTGCATGGACTCTAATCTGAGAGAACTGGGTTTGATTTCCCACGCCTCCACTTGCACCTGCTGGATGACCTTGGGCAAGCCATCATTCTGTCCGAGCTTTTCTCTCAAAGACCGTTCTGGAAAGAGCTCTCTCAGCCCCACCTAACTCACAGGGTGTCTGTTGTGGGGAGAGGAAGGGAAAGGAGTTTGTAAGCTGACTCCGAATGAAGGGTGGGGTATAAATCCAATCTCCTCCTCCTCTTCCTCTTCTTCTTCATATGGTGGGGGACGAAGCTTGTAATGAGAATCTGCGTGCATGTGTGTGTATGCATGTGGTAGTTAAACCTGCTCTTTCTCATCTGCAAATGCTCTCAAAGGCCATTTCCACCCTTAGTTCTGGATTCAGGGAGGGGAAAAAAACATTCAAAAGTCATAATTTTCTTATTATGAGATCTATAATAGATTTTCCTTCTGTATTTTCATTATATCATCAACCTGTTAAAAGTAATAGCGAGCATGCAGAAGAGGCGAAAACATGTGTAGCAATGATGAAAGTAATAATATAGCTGCAAAACAGACTGGTTAGGAAAATCTGAAATGTAGAACGATGAATATAAATATAAATGTACCCATCAGAAGCAAACATCACTGTATGTTAGAGACAAAGTCCAAAAAACTTTTCACTGTAATGAAGGGGACGTTGGGGAGAAATATTATTCTTTCGTATTTGATTATATACAATCATCTGTAATACGTTTATGTTACGTAACCCCTTTTTCCTTTCTGTATTTTCTTTATATTATTTTTCTGCTATTTCAAAAATTTTTAAAAAATGAAAACAAAACTCATGGTGGGAGGACTGACAGAAGAGAACTGGCAGACAGGGGAAGGATGAACCACGTCTGTCCTCCCTACCACTTATCCCCTACAAACGTCTATCCTTTCCCCAGCACCAATGGGATTTTTTTCCCGTCATTCCCTCTGCTGTTCCATTCCACAAAATGCTTTGGAAATAATTTGCAATGCAGCATGGCCTTATGGAACTAGATGAACTATTACTTGGATTTCAACCACAATTTTGAGGAAGGGGTGCACTCAGCCAAGTTTTCACTGGGATCCGCAAATACAATCGGCATTGCAGTTATTTGAATGGAAGCAGATCTGCCGTGTGGCAAGGGGCTTCTCATCTTTCTCATTTCCCTTGCCTGTGTGTTTCTGTTGCTTCAGGGGTGTGTGTGTCAATTCTACACAAGTTTTTCTGCCTCTAGTAGTCTATTTAATATTACATTTCTGTATGTTTGGCATAAAAGCCTGCAGTTAAAATCTGCAGGGAGATATGTGAGACATAAACCTATGTAATACTGAATTGACCACTAGAGGGAGCAAAAGAGTGTGGAACAGAACCCCCCCTCAATGCAATGAGAATGTGCAAGCAAGGAAAATGACAATGCAGAAAAGCTCAAGGTTTTGTGCTAGCAAATAATACACTGGAAGTTCAATTGTGACTGTTGCTAATAGCATATTTTATCATAATAATGAATGGTTGAGTCCAAAGGATGAGTTGAGGAAAATAAAAAAGGAGGCCATTTTTGGCAAAGAAAGGAGAAGCCATGTTAACCAGACCTATGACTATGTTCTTTTGGCTGTTGTGCATTCTCATGGGATGTGCACCGATCTCTCTACCGTAATTAACTGATGTTATGCCTTGTGTGACTTAATAGGTGGACCTTAAAGAGAATCACTACTCCTTGTCCCTGAAGTATGCAATGCGCTGCTGATTTTATTTTATATAACTCAATTGATCAATAGATAGTCATTCAGTTAATGGTAAAATAGCTCCTTCCTTTCTACTGAAAGGTTTTACTGGTAACACATCATAAGCAAATGGTGTATGACATGTGCCAGAACATTAACGCTAACTTGCTAGAATACATTGTCCTTGTAATGTATGGAATGAAAGCTGCATTTGCAGTTATGACATATCTTGTTTTTTTCCATGAGTTATTTCTGGTAATTCTAAATAAAGAGCAGTTCTCTGAAACAAGTCTTACTCACAGACAAGGAACTGTGTTCCCAAGTCATTGGGCAACAAATTCCAAACAGGTTTCAGCTCCACCATGACCTACAGGCAGGGCTTTTTTGTAGAAAAAAACCAGTAGGAACTCATTAGCATAACAGGCGACACCCAATAGGTAAAGGTAAAGGTTTCCCTTGCTCGAAAGCCAGTCGAATCCGACTCTAGGGTTGCGGTGCTCATCTCCGTTTCAAAGCCGAAGAGCCAGCGCTGTCCGAAGACGTTTCCGTGGTCATGTGGCCGGCATGACTAAACACCAAGGCGCACGGAACGCTGTTACCTTCCCACCGAAGTGGTACCTATTTATCTACTTGCAATTTCTTGCTTTCGAACTGCTAGGTTGGCAGGAGCTGGAACTAGAGACAGGAGCTCACCCCATCATGCGGCACCCGGGTCTCGAACTGCTGAACTACTGACCTTCCACAGCCTGCAGTTCAGCGTCTTAACCACTTGAGCCACCGCAGCTCCCAATAGCAGGGACTCATTAGCATATTAGGCCACACCTCTGACAGCACAGCTCATTAGCATATTAGGCCACACCCCCATGTTACCAGAAGTGTGGTCATCCAGCCACACCCACCTTTTGCTTCTTATTCTGTTGACCTTGTTTGTTGTCAAAACCCAGGGCTCTTTTTGTAGCAGGAACTCCGTTGCATGTTAGGCCACACACCCCTCATGTAGCCAATCCTAATGAGTTTCTGCTGTTGGATGTGGCCTATTATGCTAATGAGTTCCTGCTGGGTGTGGCCAACTCGAGAGCCAGCCGGAACTCCGTTCCTGTGCGTTCCTTCCCCAAAATAGCCCTGCCTACAGGTATGTGATATGGAAGTTCTAGTTGCACAGTTCGGTTTTACTGTTTTCCGTATGCTATACATCTCCTTTCCAATACTCCTCTATGACAAAAAGACCCCTATTTTTTTTTGCGGGGGGATGCACAATTCTCAAAGAATTTAAAAACTAATGGGGCAAGGAAAGAAAACTGGGAGGAACAGCAGCACGGGGTAGCCAAGGAAGCTTGCTGGGGGACCTTGGGCCAGTCACACTCTCTCAGCCTAACCTATTTATTGATTGATTTGATTTTTATCCCACCCTCCCTGCCAAAGCAGGCTCAGGGCAACTTGCAATAAAAGGTTAAAATATATTAAAACATACGTGCTTATACAATACAGCATCATAAAATACAGAGCATACCAAATCGCAGTACAAAATAGACTAAAGTGCTGGTGGCGGCAGCGTAATAAGATGGTCCAAAGGGTGGCTCCCGTCAGTATCCGGCATGGCCAACTATTGGCCTTAGCATAAAGGGCCTTAACAGTTCAGTTAATATTGTTAGTGTTTGTTGATGTTGTTCATGGCAGCTCCTAATTGAAAGCCTGGTGGAAGAGCTGTGGAACTGTAAAAGGTCCCACAGGGCCCGGTGTCTTCCGGGAGCTCATTCCACCAATGTGAAGCTGCCAGTGAGAAAGCCCTAGCCCTGGTAGAGGCCAGTCTGGCATCTTTCGGACTAGAGAAGGCCAAACCATTTTGTGACCCTGACCTCAGTGCTCTCTGGGGGACACGTGGGAAAAGGCAGTCCTTCAGGTAGGCAGGCCCCAGGCCATATAGGGCTTTAAAGGTCAAAACCAGCACCTTGAAGCGAATCCGGTATGCTATTGGTAGCCAGTGCAATGCCTTTAGCACAGGCTAGATATGCTCCCTCATAGGGAGGCCCATCAACAGCCTGGCTGCCGCATTTTGCACCAGCTGCAGCTTCCAAAGTTGTGGCAAGGGCAGCCCCGTGTAGAAAGCATTGCAGTAGTCCAATCTCGAGGTGGCCATTGCGTGGATCACTGTTGCCAGATCCTTGCATTCGATGAAGGGAACCGCCTGATCAACCAAAGATGGTAAAAGGCTGCCTTGGCAGTGGCTGCTACCTGGGCCTCGATCATTAAGAAGGCATCCAGGAGCACTCCTGGGCCCCTAACCCTTGGAGCTGGCACCAACGGTGCCCCATCGAAGGCCAGTAGTGGCATCCCTACCCCCAATCTGCTCCAACTCAGGCACAGGACCTCCGTCTTCGTCGGATTCAATTTCAATCAGCTCAGTCTAAGCCAACCAGCCACGTCCAGATCTCCCAGGGTAGAGTCGGACTGGTCACCCAACAACAGGTATAGCCGGGTGTCGTCCACATATTGGTGACACCCTAGCCCGTGTCTCCAGGCAATCTGGCCAAGGGGCGCATATAGATGCTGAATAACATCAGGGAGAGCACTGCCCCTTGAGGCACTCCGCAGATCAGCGGGTGCTTTCGGGACGTCTGATCCCCAAGTGCCACCCTTTGTCCCTGACCGTGGAGAAAGGAGACAAGCCATTGCAAGGCAAGCCCTTGCACCCCCGCAAGCAGGGTTGTTGTGAGGATAAAATGGAGGCGAGGAGAATGATGTAAGCCGCTTTGGGTCCCCATTGGGGAGAAAGGCAAGCCTACTTATTTTTCTTTAAACGGTTAGCGCTCCACTTTCTTGTACATTTGAGCTCTGCCAAAAGAGCCTAGGGTTGCCCACAGTGGGTTGGGAAACTCTTGGGAGATTTCAGAGTGGAGTGTGGGAAGGGCAGAATTTGAGGAGGGGCAGGGTCTCAGTGAGGTATAATGCCACAGAGTCCATCCTCCAAAGCTGCCATGTTCTCCTGATACCTGCAGCCTGGAGATCACTTGGAAGTCCAGGAGATCTCTGGGCCCCACCTGGAGGTTGGCAAATCCCATGGAAACCCACCTCCTTAGCCATCTGGCAAGGCACGGGCCCATCCTTCATTCAGACAGGAGTGTAGGAGTTGATGCCAGGCCAACCTCCCCAGTGAGGCAAAATAGACAAGGACCAACTTCATTGCTGAGGCAACTGAAGAAGCTTCAAAAATGCTTGTTATTCAATACTTCCTAAAGGCCTTTTTAGCCTGTACTGAAATCAACAATGAAAGCAAGAAACCCATTTGGTTTACTGCATGCCTCGTTTCAATTAGATTCTCTCCCTGTTTCCCGGAGGCGTAATTCTCCTCAGTCCGTGCAAAAAGTGTTAGGACCATGCATGGTTTTTACATATAAATGCAAGATATTTTCTCCTAGTTTTTTAAATTAATTAATTAATTAATTAGTTCTCTATCCCGCCCTCCCCTGCAAGCAGCCTCAGGAAATTACTGTCTGGCATTATAGCCAGCTGAGGGCTCTCCCCTCCCCTCAAATCTCCAGGAATTCCCCACGTGGAGCTGACCGTAAGTGGTAAGAAGAAGGAAGTCAGCCTCAATGGCATTCTGGGGACAAACAAGGAAACAGCACTTAGCAGATGAGAAAGAAGGGAAGTGCCTATAACCAGCTTTGCTCCTGTGCTGCCCCCTGTAGGAGCTGACTTCTTTTGTACACTTGATGCTGTCTTTTCCAGCACTAAGCCCAGGCGCCTCCATGGACGTAGAAGGGTGTAGTAAACTGTTTAGGATGCCCGTTTGGGAAGGTCGGTATATAAATAGGATAAAATAAATAAATAGATAAATAAATAAATAAATAAATGACTTCTTCAGGTTGGTGGAGCTAAACAGCCACCATCTTAGGAAATCCACATATGCAAGGGACAGTATGAGTCAACATTTTTGAATTATTCTGGGAGGCCTGTCGGATTCAAAAGCACAAGAGATTCTGCACACCTTCGGAGCAGCCCATTCTCTGTGTTTCCGTGAGCCCCAGATGTGTCTATGTGCCTCTGGAGGAGAAGGCTGTGGAGCTGACTTCTGCAGGGATGCAACAATCGGCTTTCTCTGAAGGTGAGAAATTCTGCTCCTCTGAGTTGAACGATCCCATCACATCCGGTGTAGGGATGCAGCATAACCAATGCTCCCTCTAAGCTGTGGAGTCTTGTGAGCAAAAATTCTACTTTGTGAGCTACTGGCATTAAAGTTGGGAGGGAGCGATTTGGCTACTGCATTAATTAGTTTGCTGTGGAGCCATCCTTCTTGAGCTAAGACAAAAATGTGTGAGCCGGAGGCTAAAAAAACTGAGCTAGCTCACACTAACTCAGCTTAGAGGGAACACTGAGCATAACTGTGGATTAAAAGTAGGCAACACGAAGCAGTGACTCATGCAGAGGCACAGCAGCAGTCTCCTTTGCAGGGGCAGACCAAAGGCTTATGGAAACCTTTAATTTATTTTTTGCAACACTCTAAGAGCTCTTGCTTAGCACATGAGTATGCCCTGGCACACAGTTTGGGAATTACAGGCTAATTGTATTTCACATGCGAATTGTTCAAGCAATGGGATGTTATTCATTTTCTTCCTCTGGGAGTGAAAAATATTTGTGGGAGAGACATGAGCGAGGGCCAAAGCAAAGTTTTTTCACATGGGGTCCAGACCAAAAACCTTCCACCTACCTGATCGCTCCAAAGTAAACACATCCGTTTCCCCTCAACACTTATTCATTTTTGGCCCTTTCCTTAGACATTTATTAGTCTGATTTAGGCAAAGTTAGGTCATCGGCAAATCTACCCAGTTGGCCAAGCAGAACTTCAAAAGACCCTGAGGCAAAACAGAACCCCTTTACTGAAGGCCGACTCCAACATTAATCGCTGGCGAACTTCATTTATTACCTCATTGTCACTCAGCTAAGCATTGTTGCCATAAATAAAACATGCCCCTTAGACGCACTGTGCAAGTTTGCTGAAGAGAACCAAATGTCTGATGTGTCACCCGAAGACTGCCCACCATTACTACTATTTTTGTTGTGGGGATGCAGTATGTAGAGGAGAGGATTTTCTAATCTCATTACATATGCTAACCTCATTCATCCCTAAGGTTGCTAGGTCTCTACCTTTTTCCAGCAAAGGGGAGAAGCTCCTGTTCCAGGGTCTTTGCGCACACCGCAATGATGTCACCAGGAAGTGACATCATCACGCTAGGCATGTCACTGGGGGGATGCTCTAGCATTCAGTTAGAAGCTGTATGATACCATAGAGTTTTCAGGCCAAATGCTAGAGCATCGCCCGGTGATGTGCTCGGCGCAATGACGTCACCTCTGGGTGACATCATCATGCTGGGCATGTTGGTCTGATCCAGGCACTTTGGGGGCCAGCAGATTGGGGCCCCTAAAGTGGGCACCCCCCGCCTCCCTGGGGGATCTGGCAGCCCTATTCATCCCTATTCATCCCTTACATCTCTGTTCTCACCAACCCCCAGAAGGGCCATATGTCCTCTTTATTTTATTTTATTTCTTATTTGGAATAATAGATTAGAATAGTAGATTGTAATGTAACCTTATGAATAGTAGAATGTAATGCTATTTGGAATGGCAGATTGGAATGTATTTCTCTGGTCTGGGGCCAAGGGAGATAACCCTACACAGCCGATTGCCCCACTTCAAAGAAAAAGATGCTGTAAGGTTGCCTGCATGCTGGAGAGGAGACGGATGGAGCATAATAGCAGGGTCTCAGTTAATTACTCTTAGCATTCCACAATTAAGGATACATCTGCCCATCCATCTCCAATTTTGACATATTTATTTCATTATGTTTTCTCCTGGAATTAAACCCAAACAAACGGTAACCATATAAACTAAGCTTGTTATTCCTGTTTGGTCCTTGAACCTGTTAAACATCTCTATTATGCTGTATGCTAATTTACTGCTCACCCTCTACCTATACGCAGGGGTCTTTTCGTAGAAAAACAGCTGCAGGAGCTCATTAGCATATGGTATGCTAATGAGCTATTAGGCTATTAGCATATGCCACACCCCCTGACATCACGGGAAGTGATGTCAGAAGGGGAAGCAAAAGGGGGGTGGCATCTTCAAAAGCCTCCCTCCCCTTCCCCAGCTGGTCTGGGTGGGGGAGCTAAGAGAGAAGGGGTTTAAAGTTTAAACTCCTTCTCATGAGAGTTGGGCCACAGAAGGAGGAAAGAGGGAAGGAAAGAGAGAGAGTAGAGAGAAGGAAGGAAAGAGGGAAAGAAAGAGAAGGAAAGGGGAGGGAAAGAAAGAGAGGGAAGAAGGAGGGAAACAGGGAAAGGAGGAAAAAAGAGAAGAGAAGAAGGTGGGAAAGAAAAAAGAGAGAAGAGAAGAAGGAGGGAAAGAGGAAAAAGAAAGAAGGAAGGGAGGGAATGAAAGATTCGGCGGCAATTCGGCCCCATTATATCCTATGTGCCATTGAAGTCAATGGTGAAAACATAAGGTATATTCTGGGGGCTGGAGGGGAGGGGGTTTGAGGGAGAGGCTCCAAACTCACAGGGTAGCTGATGGAGCCTCTCCCCAAGATACCCACCAAGTTTCAAGAGCATTGGACCAGGGGGTCCAATTCTATGGGCCCCCATTTTTTTTCCCACCATAGAGAACAATGGAGGGAATAGGGGCAACCTGTTTGGGGGCCCATAGAATTGGACCCCCTGGTCCAATGTTCTTGAAACTTGGTGGGTATCTTGGGGAGAGGCTCCATCAGCTACTCTGTGAGTTTGGAGCCTCTCCCTCAAATCCCCTCCTCCAGCCCCCAGAATATACCCTATGTTTTCACCATTGACTTCAATGGCCCATAGGATATAATGGAGCTGAAATGGACATTCGGCTGCCTGAAAGACTCTCCGGGATGCCAGCTGGGGGCGGGGCTTGGCTCCTGAGCTCCCGGAGCTGCGCTCTGGTGCGCTCCCCCCAAAAGACCCCTGCCTATACGTATGGACTGGTAATTTCCATTTCATTGTATCTGAAGAAGTGTGCATGCACACAAAAGTTTGTAAAACTTTGCTGGTCTTAAAGGTGTCACTGGACTCAAACTTTGTGCTGCTGCTTCAGACCAACACAGCTACCCATCTGAATTTTCCTGTAGGTATGATCCTTTCCCATAAATCTATATTTCCTAACAGTCATTCCTTAGAAGAGGAGCTCTAAATCCCATGCCATGCGTTCTCACATACATGTACACCACTCGATCCGTTGTAATCAATATATCTAATTCTCAACGTTGCCCCATCTGTGGATACTCAAATCCAGCAACTGGAGCCATGAACAGACAAGACAAATCTTTCTACAAACCTGAGAAAAGTCCCAGGTTTGCAAAGAAATCTTAAATCTAAGAAAAATATTTCGAGAGGTTAAACTCTCCTCAAGTGATAAAAGGAGCGCCAGTAGCTTTGAGAAATACAGGACCTCAGCTGCTGTTGCTAGACAACCACAGCAGTATTGCCAGCCTTCAGTCTTGATTTCTGTCAGTAAAAGGCAAAGGGAGGAGTCAGGGCCTTTTCCAGAGCTTTCAGGGCCTTTGAAGGAGGACTCCTCGGGGCCCAGGCCCGGCAGCAACCACCAGGAGACTTGCTACCATGTGACCTACATGACCCGCCCAGGCCCAGCTGCCTGCTACTGTTCATCAGAAGCCGTCTCACAGAACCCAGTGTAGCAGAGTGGTTAGGGTTCAATTGAGTTTCACTGTTGTAGGTGTTGCAAAGTGGTAAGGAGATCTGCGAAAGCTCATTCACCCAGGCAGATGATTACTCACACTTCTCAAGGCCCAAATCCAAGGGTTGCCAGGTGTGTCCCCCCCGACCACTGGAGGGGGATGGGGGGGGATAGGGTTGCCAGATCCAGGTTGGGAAACTCCTGGACATTTGGGGTGGAGCCTGGGGAGGAGAGGGACCTCAGTAGGGTACAATGCTATAGAGTCCACCCTCCCAAGCATCCATTTTCTCCAGGGGAACTGATCTCTGTAGGGTAGAGATGAGCTGTAATTCCAAGGGATCCCCAGGTCCCACCTGGAGGTTGGCATCCCTACCAAATCCCCAGGGATGGTCTATGAGCTACACCCTGTCCTGGAAAGACATAGGGTTTGATTTCAGGATCCATTAGTGGAAGGTGCTAATGGTCACAGACAACGCTCCCTCTAAGCTGTGGAGCCCTGTGAGCAAAAATTCTGCTTTGTGAGCTCCTGGCGTTAATGTTGTGAGCAAGCGATTTGGCTGCTGCATAAATCAGTTTGCTCTGGAGCCATCCTTCCTGAGCGAAGACGAAAATGTGTGAGCCAGAGGCTAAAAAAATGTGAGCTAGCTCACAGTAACTCAGCTTAGAGGGAACATTGGTCACAGACCTTTCCCATGTTTCTCTCAACCAGTTTGGTGTAGTGGTTAAGAGCACAGACTCTAATCTGGGAGAATCGGGTTTGATTCCCCACTCCTCCACATGCAGCTGCTGGTGCGACCTTGGGTCAGTCACAAGTTGTTTCAGAGCTGTTCTCTCAAGGGCAGTTCTCGAAAGAGCTCTCTCAGCCCCACCCACCTCACAGGGTGTCTGTTGTGGGGAGGGGAAGGGAAAGAGATCGTAAGCCGCTCTGAGACTTCTTCAGGTAAGTGAAGGGCGGGGATATAAATCCAATCTTCTCTTCTCTACTTCTAGCAGTCCTTTCCGACCTCAGGAAAGATTATTCCTGGGGTAACAGGACCCATGTGTAGGAGCCACGCAGATGGGAAGGCTGTAGAAAGAAAGGGGACGAAATCTCCCTTTCTGTCTCTTCTGTCGTGGACTGTCACAGTACAGTCTGGTCCAATTACATGGAATGAACATGCACAATTTAATTCATGCACAATGGAAAGCCACAGCTGTGAGGAAAATTAATCTTGGCTTTAACATTTCAAGGTAGTCATAGAACAATAGAGAGTCATGGAAATGGCTCCGTGCTGTAAAAATTAAAGGTTGTACTACCTTAGATTTTAAAGATTCCTTTTGACCAGGCGAGCAGCTTTGGAGAGTTTCCCTCTCCTGCTTTTCATACAGCAAAGATTAAACTGGGATCTCTAAAGAGAAAATGGGAACGGAATGTCAAAGGGTAAATTGCATTGGCTTTGACAAGTACAAATAGGTGAAATCATCACAGCACTGACAGCGGGTTTTCCAGCTCCCAACAGCAGCTGCCCTGGGAAGAAGAGATCCTGAACTACCAGTCGCCTAGCTGAAAATTTTATTTGGTTGTTTCACTCTGTTAAGGCTGAGTCCCCGTCCCCCCGCAGTGGATCAGTTCCCTGATTTTTTGTTTTTAAAAAGAGGATGCGGGTCAGATCTGTTGAATTTAACAAGCAACACATTTGGAGACTGGAATGTACTGACGATTTTACCAGAAGTAAAGTAAATAGCCCAGCTAGCCCGATGGAGGCCCTTTCTGCACTCCCTTTTAATCCAAGTTCACCACAGTGTCCCCCAAGCAATCCTGCACTAAAATCGAATTCAACCTCCTTTTTAATCCAGGTTCCCCCCTGCCCCATTCAGCACTAAAATCGAGTTCAACCTTCTTTTATTCCGGGTTTCCCCTCCCATTTTGCATGACATTCCCTCCCTTCTGCGGTCAGCCCAGTTTCAACCTGCTGTCGCCCTGGGTTATTTCGATGCTGTTTTGCCATGGACTTAGGCCTGGTCTGCATCTAGCATTTGCTCCGCTGTCTTACCAAACCCACACTGGAACAGAAATTCCCATCTACATTGCATGCCACTTTCGCTTTGATTGGGTGTTGCATTTTATGGCAGCGTCCAGACTGCATGCTGCTTTCACTTTGTTTGATCCCTGGTTTCATGGTGGCTGTCTGCATAGATTTATGGCCATTTTATGGCCATTTGGGGGTGACTCTGCAGTCAGTCTCCCTCATGGATCACTGCCTTGTCGTGGCGAGGGGGCTTGCGTGGTTCGATGAGGCTGTGGGCTATGCCGTGGAGGGCCACCCAGGACGGACAGGCCACAGCAGAGAACTCAGACCAAGCGTGATCCCCTGGAGAAGGAAATGGCAACCCACTCCAGTATCTTTGCCAAGAAAACCCCATGGACAGTAACAAAAGGCTAAAAGATATGACGCCGGAAGATGAGCCCCTCAGGTCGGAAGGTGTCCAATATGCTACTGGGGAAGAGCAGAGGGCAAGTACGAGTAACCCCAGAAAGAGTGAAGCGGCTGGGCCAAAGCCGAAAGGACGCTCAGTTGTGGATGTGTCTGACGGTGAAAGGAAAGTTCGATGCTGCAAAGAACAATACTGCATAGGAACCTGGAATGTAAGGTCTATGAATCAAGGTAAGCTTGACGTGGTCAAAAATGAGATGGCAAGAATGAACATCGACATCTTGGGAATCAGTGAACTAAAGTGGACAGGAATGGGCGAATTTAACTCAGAAGACCATTATATCTACTACTGTGGCCCAGAATCCCGTAGAAAAAATGGTGTGGCCTTTATAGTCAACAAGAGAGTGAGAAAGGCAGTACTGGGATACAATCTCAAAAATGACAGAATGATCTCAGTCCGAATCCAAGGCAAACCATTCAATATCACAGTAATCCAAGTCTATGCCCCAACCACTGCTGCAGAAGAGGCTGAAATGGACCAGTTCTATGAAGACCTACAACAGTTCATAGAACTAATACCAAAAAATGATGTCCTTATCATCATAGGGGACTGGAATGCTAAAGTAGGAAATCAAAAGGTAACCGGAATAACAGACAAGTTTGGCCTTGGAGAACAAAATGAAGCAGGGCAAAGGCTAACAGAGTTTTGTCAAGAGAACACGCTGGTCATAGCGAACACCCTTTTCCAACAACCTAAGAGGCGTCTCTACACATGGACATCACCAGATGGGCAACACCGAAATCAGATTGACTATATAATTTGCAGTCAAAGATGGAGAAGCTCTATCCAGTCAGTAAAAACAAGACCTGGAGCTGACTGTGGCTCAGATCATGAGCTACTCATTGCAAAATTCAGACTTAAATTGAAGAAAGTTGGGAAAACCACAAGGCCATTCAGATTTGACCTAGATCGCATCCCCGATGAATATACAGTAGAGGTGAAGAATAGGTTTAAGGGACTAGATTTGATAGACAGAGTGCCTGAAGAACTATGGACAGAGGTCCGTGACATTGTAAAGGAGGCAGCAATCACCGCCATCCCAAAGAAAAAGAAATGCAAGAAAGCAAAGTGGCTGTCTGATGAGGCTTTACACATAGCGGAGGAAAGAAGGAAAGCTAAAGGCAACGGTGAAAAGGAAAGATTTGCCCAACTGAATGCAGATTTCCAGAGAACAGCAAGGAGAGATAAGGAGGCTTTCCTGAATGAACAATGCAAAGTAATAGAGGAAAACAATAGATTGGGAAGGACTAGAGATCTGTTCAAGAAAATTGGAGAAATCAAGGGAACGTTCCATGCAAAGCTGACCATGATAAAGGACAAAAACGGTAGGGACCTAACAGAAGCAGAAGAGATTAGGAAAAGATGGCAAGAATACACAGAAGAACTATACAAGAAGGACCTTGATGTCCTTGACAACCACGATGGTATAATCACTGACCTCGAGCCAGACATCCTGGAAAGCGAAGTTAAATGGGCCTTAGAAAGCATTACTAACTACAAAGCTAGTGGAGGTGATGGTATCCCAGCTGAGTTATTCAAAGTCTTAAAAGAAGATGCTGTTAAAGTGCTGCACTCAATTTGCCAACAAATTTGGAAAACACAACAGTGGCCACAGGATTGGAAAAGGTCAGTTTACATTCCAATCCCAAAGAAGGGCAATGTCAAGGAGTGTTCAAACTATCGCACAATTGCACTCATTTCACACGCTAGCAAGGTCATGCTCAAAATCCTACAAGCTAGGCTTCAACAGTACGTGGATAGAGAATTGCCAGAAGTACAAGCTGGGTTTCGAAGAGGTAGAGGAACTAGAGATCAAATTGCCAACATTCGCTGGATTATGGAGAAAGCACCAGAAAAACATCTACTTCTGCTTCATTGACTATGCTAAAGCCTTTGATTGTGTGGATCACAATAAATTATGGCAGGTTCTTAAAGAGATGGGAGTACCGGACCACCTCACATGTCTCCTGAGAAACCTGTATAAGGGTCAAGAAGCAACAGTTAGAACCGGATATGGAACAACGGATTGGTTTAGCATAGGGAAAGGAGTATGACAAGGATGTATATTGTCACCTTGCTTATTTAATTTATATGTAGAGTACATCATGCGAAATGCTGGCCTGGATGAATCACAAGCGGGAGTTAAGATTGCTGGGGAAAAGATCAATAACCTCAGATATGCAGACGATACCACTCTGATGGCAGAAAGTGAAGAGGACCTAAAGAGCTTCTTGCTCAGGGTGAAAGAGGAGAGCGCAAAAGTGGGCTTGAAGCTCAACATCAAAAAAACTAAGATCATGGCATCTGGCCCCATCACTCCTTGGCAAATAGAAGGGGAAGTCGTAGAAGTAGTGACAGACTTCACGTTCCTAGGATCCCAGATCACTGCAGATGATGACTGCAGCCATGAAATTAAAAGACGCCTGCTCCTTGGGAGGAAAGCAATGGCAAACCTAAACAGTATGATAAAAAGCAGAGACATCACCTTGCCAACAAATGTCCGCATGGTCAAAGCAATGGTATTCCCCATAGTAATGTATGGCTGCGAGAGTTGGACTATAAGGAAGGCCGAGCGCCGAAGAATAGATTCTTTTGAGCTATGGTGCTGGAGAAGACTCTTGAGAGTCCCTTGGACTGCAAGGAGATCAAATCAGTCAATCCTAAAAGAAATCAACCCTGATTGTTCCTTGGAAGGCCAGATCCTGAAGCTGAAGCTCAAATACTTTGGCCACCAAATGAGAAGGGAGCATTCACTGGAGAAGACTCTGATGCTGGGAAAGATTGAAGGTCAAAGAAGAAGGGGACGGCAAAGGATGAGATGGTTAGACAGTGTCATCGATGCCACGAACATGAAATTGAGCAAACTTCAGCGGACAGCGGAAGACAGGAGGGCCTGGCGTAATCTGGTCCATGGGGTCGCGAAGAGTCGGACTCGACTGTGCGACTGAACAACAACAACAACTGCAGTCAGTATGGTGTTGGCCTGGGGTAGTTGAATG